>JARYGA010019021.1:0-41712 GCA_030545235.1 Helianthus tuberosus
TGAAGCCCATAAGTCTCGTTATTCTATTCATCCGGGCTCAGATAAAATGTATAAGGATCTTCGTATTCACTATTGGTGGCCTGGTATGAAGAAAGACATTGCCTTATACGTATCCAAATGCCTTACTTGTCTTAAGGTTAAGGCTGAACATCAGCGTCCTTCTGGTTTATTGGAGCAACCAGAGATCCCAGTTTGGAAATGGGAAAACATTACTATGGATCTTGTTACCAAACTCCCGCGCACAAAGAAAGGTCATGATGCCATCTGGGTAGTCGTTGATCGTCTTACAAAGTCAGCACATTTCTTGCCAATCCGTGAGGATTTTCCTGCTGACAGACTTGCTCAAATCTATGTAGATGAAATTGTGGCTCGACATGGTGTTCCTTTGAACATCATTTCTGACAGAGATGCTCGTTTCACTTCTCATTTTTGGAGAACCATGCAATCTGCTATGGGGACCCAACTTAATCTGAGCACAGCTTATCATCCGCAAACGGATGGTCAATCTGAGAGAACAATCCAGACTCTGGAGGATATGCTAAGAGCTTGTGTGATCGATTTTGGTGGTAGCTGGGATTCACATCTTAAATTGATTGAATTCTCCTACAACAATAGTTATCACACTAGCATCAAAATGGCTCCTTTCGAGGCTCTCTATGGTCGAAAATGTCGTTCACCAGTCTGCTGGAATGAGATTGGCGAGGCTCAACTTACTGGACCTGCCCTCATTTTAGAGACAACTGACAAGGTCAAGAAAGTTCGTGATAACCTTCAGGCAGCTAGAAGCCGTCAGAAGATTTACGCGGACCCAAAACGCAAAGCCTTGGAATTTCAAGTCGGTGATCGAGTATTACCTAAGGTCTCACCTTGGAAAGGTGTGATCAGATTTGGAAAGAAAGGAAAACTTGCACCTAGATACGTTGGACCATTCAAGATCGTCGAAAGAATCGGAAAGGTAGCCTACAGACTTGAGTTACCTCCTGAACTTGGAAATGTTCATCCAACTTTTCACGTGTCCAATCTCAAGAGGTGTTCAGCTGATGAGAACTTCTCCATACCGCTTGACGAAATTCGTGTTGGCAAAACACTGAAATTTGTTGAGAAACCAGTGGAAATCATGGAACGTTAAGTCAAGTGGCTTAAACGCAAGCGCATTCCTTTGGTCAAAGTTCGCTGGGAAGCTAAACGTGGACCTGAGTTTACTTGGGAACGCGAAGATCAAATGAAGGCGAAATATCCACATCTTTTTCCCCGAGTTTCCTCTAAATAAATTTCGGGACGAAATTTCCACAAGTAGGGGAGACTGTAACAACTGTGCTTGTAATCATTGTGAACAGTTCTATTATCAATAAAACAATGTTATTTGATCCCAATGTTTTTTTGATTGTGTTTTACATTTTTCATGTTTTGATTTTTGTTCAATTCCAAACTCTGCATCACTTTCTGGAGAGTTATACGCAAACTAGTGCGTAAACGTACTCAGTTTAATGCGAGAAATACTCTGGAACATCAACATATACTCAACATACCTTAAATAACCTTTACATAACTTAGAAATAAGTTTTGAAGGCTTTGGTATGGCAAAAACAAGTTAATTCGCTTACAGGGACTAAACTTGACAAACTGCGAAAGTATGACGATTCGTACTGGAACAGACATTCCGGAACATAACCATAAGTTAAACACACCTTAAATATCCTTTACATAGCTTAGAAATAGGCTTTGAAGGGTTCGGTGTGCTAAAATAAACTTTTGGGTCATTCAGGGACTAAAAGTGTCAAAAAGTGCACAAGTTTGCATTTTCGCGCATAACTTACGTTCTGAATACATCCGGACATCCAAAAATTTATGTAAGCATGACTATATTATATTTTAGTGTTCGCCATAAGAAAAATCCATTCGTCGCGTCATTTGGATCGTTTTTCGCGCTTATGCGCATTCCGTCGTAATTAAGCGAACATCGCGTTCGTACGACCAAACGAACCATCACCCGGCATAATTTTTAGCATGTTTCATGTCCAAAATGTTTAGGCAACATTTTAGGGCCTTAAAGTTGGCTTTACGGGCCTTAGAAGTATCGGAAAAGGCCTTAAACACGTGCAGGGACTGAAATTGCCATTTTTGAAAGTTGTGTGCAGATCAGAAGGGCCAGGCGGCCCGCATTGTATTTGGCTGATCCTGAAGCGGGCCGCTTCCCACTATCAGACCAGATTAAATGTTTTTAACAGCTGTTTGCAGCTGTTTGATCCTCCTCCACATGTTCTAAGTTGCTTAGTCACTAGATAAGGATCATATTTAGCTTCCATAACCTTTCCCAAGTGTACGGATGTGATCGAATCACGGTTTCCATGAAACGATCTCAATGGTGGACTAAAATCTATAAATACCCCAACACCCCCATTGCTAAAATCACAAGAAATTTGATTTGAGAAACTCTAAGTTGAAACATTTGTTTCATACCTGAGATTTTTGAATCAAGTTTAGCATTCGGGGACCCTTCGTAAGTATTCTTTCGTTCTTTTCCTTATTTTACTGCTTTTCGAGTAAGAAAGTCAAACTTTGTTTGACTTTCAGCGTTGACCAGTAATGGTCAATGCGAAGTTCGTTTGAACTTCGCAACGTGATTGTAATCACGATGGTCATAGTCCCTTGGGACTATGCCTGCTGATTACCACGTTGTCTAGGGTCGTAGGGTAAGCGATCTAATAAATCGCTTATACCTCGAACCCGACCCATTTGGTCGATCATTAGGATCCGACCAAACACATTAGGTGACCATAGTAGGTAGGGAATAACCTTCCGAGGTTATACCCTATGGTCACATCGTTTGAGTAGTTGTATGATAGGTAGTTTATACGCCTTAGGTAAATTACCAGAATACCCTTTTCATGTATAATTGGTAATTAAGCATATGTAACCTAAACCTTTGTCACATAACTGATTATGTAACATGTTTAGGCATATAACACTTGTCATAGGGCTAGTTAGGCGGTCCGAACGCGTTTCACGCGAACGACGCGTTAAAGTAGCATAAGCTACCTAAACGGGTCGTAATGGGTCGTAAACAATTATGTTAGGTTTCAATTAGTATGTAGGCTTTGTTGAACCATACTACACGAGTCTCAATACTCGTTTGGTTTACAAACCCTCATGCTACCCGATCTTCCGATTTAGGTCCGGTTTATTAACATAGTTACCTATATTAGGTGCCGTTTGATTCCGAGATCTATAGCATTACTTGGTGGTTATCTTTATACAACTGAGCAATCTCAAGTGAGTACATAGACCCCTCTTTTACTGTTTCCAAACTGTTTTGGGGTGGAACACATGTGCCTACTTGTTACTTTCATGCTTTCCTGTTTTCACATCATATACATGTTATGTTCGTTAGTACATTATAGTACATGATTTCATTACATCTTATGCTAGGTGTGCCCATTGTGTGCATTACTTAGTACACTGTTTTACATTACATTTCATGCTAGGTGTGCCCATTGTGTGCATTACTTAGTACATTGTTTTACATTACGTTTCATGCTAGGTGTGCCCATTGTGTGCATTACTTAGTACATTGTTTTACATTACATTTCATGCTAGGTGTGCCCATTGTGTGCATTACTTAGTACATCGTTTTACATTACATTTCACGCTATGTATGTTCATATGATTACATACTTAGTGCATCGTTTTCACATGCTTACATTTTGTTATGACATTTGGTTTGTTTAACAATGGAACAATACATTCATTAACATTGATCATGCCATTCGTTAGTAGGTAGTGGTACCATAGGAATTGACAACTCCCGTTCCGGACATCCTCGGTATGGGGATGAAAGGAATGACCGAATTCGATATACATAACTCAGATGAACCTTTAATCTGTTTAAGGGTTTATCACCACAGTCTCAAGGCTTGGATGTATGCATTTTAACAATACCGCATAAATGTTTGTATCAGTATAGCATGCATTTGTTACACACAACATGACTTTGATTTAAACTGTGTTTTACTTCAATACCTTGTTGTTGTGCATTTTACATATGGTTTAGTTGATACATTTCACTTACCATACATGACATTTTGGTTACACATTACATGATCTACATTGAACATAAACATTTTGACATTTATATACACATTTGGTGGTTTACATTGGACATAGACATTTTGATATGGTTTACACAATAACACTTGACAATTGATTTGTACATGAACAAGTTACATTGGTGGTTGTTTGGGTAAGTGATTTGAGTAACGATACGTGTGTAATATGATACAAACATGGTGGATACGCCGCTGGTACTTCCTATATATAAGTGTTTGTATAATATTACATAGCGTAACGTTATTTGAATCATTTCAGTTTGATACATATAACATTTTATACAAATAACATACTTCTCATAAGACATTGTTTTACAACCAACTTATCTTATACAAACTCATTTTACATGGTTATTCATTTAACCTTACATTTACTTATACATATCAACTGATCTTATCGTTTTTCAAATGATTTACAAGACAAAGCAAATTACAAGGTTCATGACTAAACATTTTCTCAAATACAAGTCATGAATCCTATTTTCACAAACCTATGTATCTCACAGGCATTTTTATGCTGACGTACCTACTTTCACATGTGTTTTCAGGTGCTTTTCCGTAGGATGATGATCATGACACTAGGGCGGACCTGTGCCTTAGAGACTTAAAATGAAGCTAGACTATGTTTAATTATGTTATAAACTCTTTTGTTTACTGTTCAAAACAATGTAACACCCTTGTTTGATAAATAAAATACAACTTTGTATGTCATGGTTATGAAACAATTTATTCTGTTATGACACGCCCCGATGTTTCCGCCGCGATTTTGTTGTTTTACGCGGTCGGGGTGTGACACTATTAACCACCCATTTTTCGTCTACTTTCTTCCCTAGCCACGAGCTAGTAGTAAGTGACTCTAAACACCCTATTGTTCATATCTAAAGTAATTAATAAGAAATTTGTCGGATAAAAATCATGAACACTAGAGATCAAAACTAAAAGTCTACTAAAAATGATGAACATGTTGGTTAAAGAATGAATATTAGTGTAAGACTTTTGAAACTAGTTTTGTTATGATTATTTATTGTTGTTGATTGCTAGTGTTGGAATGGGTTGTCATCAAACCACGCTAGATCATGTTCATGGAACATGAACTAGTGTATGTTTAAGTGTGAAAAGGATTAGATGACGAACACTACTACTTATTAACATGAACTGTGTAAAAAGAGTTTTTCTTATAAAATAGAGTCCAAAACTAGTAGATCTAAAGATCTACAAGTGGTATTTTCGAAGAACCAAGTGTAAAATGCAAATCATGTTTTAAAAGACGAGTCTCTCATAAACTAAAAGTATTTTAGTAACTAAACAAGTGTGTAAAACACTTGTGTAACAAAAGATTTAACAAAGAAATATTTTCGTAGATGTCGACTAGAAGTTGTAAAACTTCAAATTCCTTAAAAGTAAAGTTTTTAAGGAAAACAAAGTTATTTTTAAAGATAACGAGATCTACTAAAAATATTGGAAAGTTACTACGCATTTTTACACAAACTGCAAGTTCATGTGGTCGCGGTCTATGTATATTTTTGACTAGTTTGATGTTGAAATATTGTTTGTTGATGTTGAGAAAATTGTTGATTGGGTTTTGAAAAGAAAATGATACGCTAGTAAGCGTGGCCACCTCCAGTTACAAAGGAAACTCTGGCGAAATTTTTCTTGAAAATAACACTTAAGATATTTTTGTGACAAGTGTTATAAATATATTTTTGACTTGTTTTTCCAAACAAAATTCTCCATAATTTTTATTACACAACTTCTAAGTGTCGGAGGTGGGATTTTCACAAGTAAAACTTGCTAAAATATATATTTAGAATATATATTTTCCATAATAGCACTTGTGTAATTTTTATGATTACTTTGTGAACTATACAAATATTATTTTATAGAGTAAAAATAATATTACTGGAACATACTGATTAGTAACGACTCCAAAATAATACTAACGCCTTCATAATAAATATTTAAGTTACACCGGTATTTTATTACCACGCAAACTGTAAAATGTAACTTACGTATTTTTTCGGAAAATACTCTTAAACGTATATTTTGACAAAATATTATTTTGGAAAATGGTATGTAATAAAATATAATATTTTTGGGAAAAATATTTATATTTTGGGAAGTAGAGTATTTTAGACAAATGAAATAAAATATATTTTATTAAGTGAGACTTAATAATATATTTCGAAGTTATACGAACGCACATGTATTAAAACCCCCATCCTTGGGAAGGAATGTAATTAAGAAGTGTTAACACGAAATAGTTGCCTAACTATTTCCCAAGAACGATAAACCTTAAGCCAAGGCACGGCCGTCCGTCTAATAGAAGTTAGTACGTGTAGGTCGTCACGCAGCAGGTTACTTTGGGACGGACTATTTCGAGACGCACTTCGGTGAGTTCATGTCCCCCTTTTCTCTTAACTGTTTTCAGTTTTTATACCGCGGGGGTGAAATACATGTTACTATGATTACGAATACTTTTTACATGGTATGGTTAGCTTAAGGAGGGTTAGGACGTACAGATCATGTGAGTGAGTAGGCGCAACTTGAGGCCATTAATCCTCATTGTAGGACCGAGGGTCGAAAGCGGTAGATCTATCTGGGTGTAGCGAGCCCAACCCCTGAGCCCGCTTAATGGACCAGGTGGTGACTTTGAGCCCAACGCAAAATCCGCTAGGTTTGAGTCTTCCTACGACACTTCACACATATCATTGGCTTTGCAACCCAATGGTGATCTCTTTTTTCCTTAATTGCTACATACCAGGGATTTTTATGCATACTTACAACATTTTCAAATGTTTGTACATACTCACTTACACATGAACTCGCTCAACTTTATGTTGACTTTTCAAACTACATGTATTTCAGGAAACTAACGGATCTGGCACGGTATGCACGTATTTTCAAGCTGCGTTTGAACAAAGAAGTCATCCAGGGTTTAGAAGGTGTAACCTCTTCCTGGACGGGTTACATATCTCTAAACCTAGTTTTGTTTAAAGTCTTTTGCTAAGTCTTTATAAACTCAATTAAATCAAGTTAAGGTTTGTAACTTATTTTGTGATTATTGAAAATGGGATTTTTCTAACTTTATTAATGGATGATTTTCTCATGTTTTTATCATATAGTATGGTTATGATTGTTGTTGTGGTATTAAGAAGTCACACCAAATAAACCCACGCTTCCGCAAAGCCAGGGTGTGACACAACATATCAAAGATTGGTTAACATGATGTTTAAAGACCAGCTTAGTGATACTATGGAAGTCTACATAGACGATATGGTAGTCAAATCAAAGAAGTCAGAGGATTAGATCAAGGATCTTGAAGTGGCATTCAACATACTTGATCAATACAACATGAAGCTCAATCCTTTAAAGTGCCACTTTGGTGTTAAAGTTGGAAAATTTCTTGGATACATGGTGACCAAGAGAGGGATAGAGGCTAGTCCTGAACAAATTAAGGGCATTATAAACTTAAAGTCCCCGACTAGTGCGAAAGATGTCTAAAGGTTGACAGGGAGAATTGCAGCTTTAAATAAGTTCATCTCAAAGTCTTCAGAGAAATGCAAAGACTTCTATGACATGTTAAGGAAAAATAAGAAGTTTGAATGGATTGAAAAGCCTGAAGTTGCACTTACAGCTCTTAAGGATTATTTATCTTCAACACCGCCGTTGATGAAACCAGTGGATGGTGAACCCTTATCCCTATATCTAGCCATCTCAGGTAATGTAGTAAGTGTCGTCTTAGTTAAGGATCATGACGTTAACAACATCCTGTCTATTATGTAAGTAAGAGCCTTCTTGATGCTGAAGTCAGGTATTCACACCTAGAAAAAATAATTCTTGCTTTAATTATGGTTTATATCTTTAATTAAACATTGTATGGTTTATATCTTTAATTAAACCTTGTAGTGTAACCTCGTTTTGAAAACATTCATCCAAGTGATCTAGATAACGCTACGACATGTAATGTGTTAAAAGCACTTATATATAGGAAGTACCAGCAGCGTATCCACCATGCTTTTATCACATTACACCAGTCTCGTTACCTAATCATTTACCATAAACCAATCGTCCAAGTTGTTCAGATAGTTCAAATCGTTTCAATTGTTCAGATAGTTCAAATAGTTCAAATCGTTCCGATCGTTCAAATCGTTCACATAGTTCAAATCATTCCAATCATTCAAATAGTTCAATTCGTTCACATAGTTCAAATAGTTCAAATCATTCCAATCGTTCAAATCATCCATGTTTTAATTGTGAAAACTAACTTTTGGTCGTCTCATTGGACACATTCAAACCTGTGTGACTCGTCCATCGTTCAATCGTATTAACAAACCACCAAAGGATTAGTTAACATTCATCAGGTTTTGTCGTTACCCACATTACCCCCATAACCATGGTGATAATCCGATAACAGGATTTGTCAGATCCTATGGTACCATAACATACTACTGGTCGGCTTGATCATAGTTATTGAATGTCATTCGATTGTCTTTCGACCAACGCCCCAACAAGTTCGTACACATTCAGTCTTACAGGTTAGTATACCAAAATGATATATGTAAGCAGGAGTTAAATGCAAGGGCTGTGAGAGCTCAGGTCAGAACTTCCGTACAGTAGAGAGATGACGGCTTCGACTTTTGGTGGGTCCCCTTTAGAGGATCTTTTTTACAACAGCACATGATTTACATTTTTCAATGATTCATCATTTTTTTATGCTGAGGGCGGTGCTATATTTCAAGCAAGCGGAAAGTATTCTCCGGGAACTAGGCCATTGCTTCCGCAAAATCAGAAGTCCCAGGATAATACCCCAGATATCACTGAGTATAAAGACCTAGTATCTCAGAAAGAGGGACCTTTCAAACAAGATTTCGGGGGTTACCCATATATCCGAGAGATGTTACCCACTATGACACCTGTGTCACTTCAACCATCATACAAATACCAAACCGATGAAATATTGTATTTCATACTTGGGAATTGTATAAATATGTGTTTCGTTTGCACATATCAATTCTTGTTCGATTTCAAGCTCTAAATCGCTTTCTGGAAGGTTATACGCGATCTGATGCCTAAATATAACCAGTTTAATGCAACAAACACTCCGGAATAGTCACATAGGCTTAACATACCTTAAATAACCTTTACTTAACTTAGAAATAAGTTTTGGATGGTTTGGTATGCCGAAATCAAGTTTATTCGCTTACGGGACTATTTGCGTCAACTTGCAAAAGTCTACCGTTTCGTAAGGAAACGTGTGACAACTCGAGTTTCCAAGGTTCCTCCTCTAAACGTTACTTGTTCCGTACCGTGTACTATGGTTTATTCGCTATGAGTTGTTTATTCGTTATAAGTCGTTTATGTTAATTCGTTGTTTTGTTGATATGCTAATAAGTTGTTTAGACTAGTCTCGTTTATGAGTTGTTTATTAGTTAACATGTATTTTGTTTATAAGCTACATTGTTAAAACCCCACCTCTAGCCGAAAACACCCCACCTCATGAAAACACTGCTGGACGAAAACACCCCAAGTGTTTTCGTCACCCATATCTTGGTGAAATCAAAATGGGCTTTAGGCCCAGTAGTGAATCACTTATATATTTTTTTTATCACAACCTTTACTAGAAGTTTTTCAATCGGCAAACCCTAGAGCCTTATTCCCTGTGCGACGGCAACTGCAAGTCTTCAAGCTTTTCCTTTCGAACAATCTGGTACCCTTTCCACCTCGGTTAGTCTGCACTGTTGTTGGATTTCTACATGATTCCGTAGTATAACTATCACATGTCTGTATGTATACTTAATTGATTGAAGTTCGCTGAGATTGCATATTGCATACATGTAATTGGCGGCCACTGTTGTCTTTTCTTGCGTGTGAATTGTCAAATAAACAAGTGTTGATTTGATGTCTATAGGTTAGATATGATATATTAACTTTTGGTCCAATCGCATGTAGTATAACATCAGTTGTCGGCCAAGAATTTATTGAATTGATTGAATTCCATTGTCAATATTTTAAAACTACAAACCCTCTATTAAAACAAAAAGTAATCGGTCCACTCATAATAATCTGAATGCTTTATCAAGTTATTGGCCATTGTTTGTGTTAATAATGATAATTACTTGGGACAATGTGTGCTATTGTATGTGATTCTGTGAATAGATAACTATGATGATTGGGATGTGGGCCGAATAGCAGGTGAATGGTATCGATATACACACATAAATATTAGATGATTCTTTATGTGCTGATTTACTAACAGAAGTAATATGATGATGTGTTGACTATTGATAATGATCAATTAATACGAATGCCAGATTAGATAAAGAGTAATTTTATATGGAATAAACGAGGTGATGATTAGGGTTACTGTAATGATGTAACTGTTATTATTGTTGCTGTTGAAGTCGACGAAAACACAAAGAACCAGACGAAAACACCATGTGTTTTCGCCATACATTTAACCCGATGAAAACCCTTGGGATTTCGTCACTTGGGGGTTTTCGTCCATAGTGATTTCGTCTCATATGCTTTGTGTACAGTAACTCTGTTAGTTTATTAACCATGATAATTGTTAACTCTGTTAGTCCATTAACTCCGTTAGTTTGTTAACTCAGTTAACTATTGGGCTCTGTTATGTATATTAACTTTGTTAAGTGTGTTAATGAATAACCAGGATAGTAGAAACTGTGAAGGACTTTTATATGAGGCATGAATTGCATGGCTTTGATTAACTGCTTATGTAATATGTGGTAATTGCTTAGGCACACTTTGTGACCTAGATTGTATGTGAATCTTTACGAGCTTGAATGGATTGAGTATACGTGCATACTATAGGACTTGATTGATTTCTTGTGAGCATATAATTTAGCATACCGAGCAAACCAAGGTGAGTTCACACTCTTACCAAGGCATGGGATTCCCCGGTGGGTTGGGAATGGGATTGAATGATTACTTGTACTTACATCACTACTAGACTACTTACCACGGTCCTCAGATTGGGAAGGATGCCTGTGCCAAACTCTACGTAAAGCCTACGTACTGTCCTCGGTTTGGGACGGACACTAGTGTTAAAACCTATGTAAATCCTACGTACCGTTGTCCTCGGATGGGGAAGGACACCAGCGCTTAACCTACGTACTCGCTACATACTGTCCTCGGTTGGGAAGGGCACTTACGTAATACCTACGTAAACTTATACTTACTACTATCCTCGGGTTGGGAAGGATACTTACGGATACAACTAGTCTAGTAACTTACAGTATGGGAAGCCCCCACTAATTGAACTTACAACATGGGAAGCCCCCACTAGATGAACATACAAATGGCCTAGTAATACACGGCATGGTTATAAACGAACTTACGATTTATTAAACGAACTTATTACTGAACAACCAACTGTGAACTCGCTCAACTTTGTTGTTGACTCTCTGTTACATGCCTTGCAGGTCGTTACGTATCTATGGAGCTTGCATGGGAGTGGAGAGGAGTCGTTGTGGGACATGGACAGTTGTGTGCCATGCTAAACATTTGAAACATTTAAACTTATGTTGGGTTTACATGTTTATGCTTCCGCTAAACGCTTAACTATGTTATGGTTTTAAACACCTTTCGTATTGATGAATGACTTTTATTTATTACTTACAACGTTCAATATGATTGGTGGCTTGATCCTGGTCAGTCACGCCTCCAAGCGGTGATACTCCGCGCGTGGATTTTGGGGTTGTGACAGATTGCTATCAGAGCCATTGGTTATAGTGAACTTGGTTTTAATAAGGGAAAAAGTTTTGTTAAAACCAGACTATAACCTGAACAGTGCTCAACGATCCACAACGACGCTTCGCTCCACGTGCAAGACTCGACACAATAGGTGATATGGTTTATGTTTATATTACCTACTTGCTAAATACAGAATTACATTGCTCGTAGTATGCTAAGATGAACGTAACAACTACTACTTGAAATCTTGTATGCTCACATTCTTCTGTCATTCCACACTTGCGTATTGATATGACGCACTTCTCACTTGTGTTCTCTTACTTGTGAAGATCATGAGTGGACGCGTTAACATGACACAAGCCCAGCTGACGGCTTTGATCAACCAACAAGTTGTTGCGGCACTTGCAGCCGCTCAAGCAGGAGGTATACCCTGCAGTCATAACTTACTCTAGGATCTTTAGATCCTACTCTCTCAAACCAACTCTCGAGTTTAATTATTATTCCTCTTGTTTACACAACAGGCCAGTTTGCTCAGCAGCCTGCATGCACATTCAAAACTTTCATGGACTGTCGTCCTAGTACTTTCAGTGGCACTGAAGGGGTAGTTGGACTCCTCCACTGGTTCGAGAAGCTCGAGTCAGTCTTCGAAATGTGTGAATGCCCTGAGGCTCGTAGGGTGAAGTATGCCACTGGTACTCTCGAAGGCGTTGCGTTGACTTGGTGGAACGCACAAGTGCAAATGTTAGGGTTGGCAGCTGCCAATGCCACCCCGTGGAACGACTTTAAGGAACTGATCAAATGGGAATACTGTAGTCGGGATGACATCCACAAGCTGGAAGTGGAGTTCTTTAACCTAACAATGACGGGGTCAGAGATAGAAGCATATACAAAGCGATCCAATGAACTGGCAATGTTATGCCCAACTACGGTAGATCCTCCATTCAAGCGCATCGAGCTGTATCTCAAAGGTCTTGTACCAGAAATTCAAAGCCATGTGACTTCGGCAAATCTTGCTACCATTCAAGATGTTACTCGTCTAGCTCATCGTCTCATAGACCAGGCAGTGGAACAGAACAGGCTGCCTAAACGTATCAGTGCTACTACTACTGCTATCACTACTGCTACTCCCAGTGACAACAAGCGAAAATGGGATGGAACCTCCAGCAAGGGTTCAACTTCGGTTCAGTCCCAGGCACAGCAGCGAAAGACAGATAATTACCAGAGCCCCAGTCAGCAGTCTTCTGGTAGTCAAGGGCAGGGTGGATATCGAGGAAATCACCCAAAGTGCAACAGATGCAACAGACACCACAGTGGTCAGTGCAACAAGGTTCGTTGTCAGAGATGTCTCAAGATGGTTCATGAAGCCAAAGATTGCAGGAGCTCACAACCTGCACATCAGAATCGTCAGCAGCAACAACAAACACCACAGAACCAGCAACAACAACAGGGTAACAAGCGATGCTTTCAGTGCGGAGCTGAAGGTCACTACAAGAGACACTGCCTTCAGTTAAATCAGAATCAGAACAATAACAACAATAATCAGGGCAATGGGAACAACAACGGGGGAAACAATGATGGAAACAATGGTGCCAGGGGCCGAGCGTTCGTGATCTGTCAGGGTGACGCAAGGAATGATCCTAACGTAGTGATGGGTAAGTTTCTTCTCGACGACTTTTATGTTACTGTTTTATTTGATTCGGGTGCCGACACCAGTTATGTGTCTCTAAAGGTTAGTCAAATGCTTAAACGCGCACCAACACTTTTGAACACCAAACATGTTGTAGAGATAGCAAATGGTAAAAGCTTAGAAGCCACACACATAGTTAAGGGTTGTAATCCCGTCTTGGCTGGTCAGACTTTCTCTATCGAGCTCATTCCTATAGTTCTGGGTAGTTTCGACATCGTCATTAGGATGGATTGGTTATCCCAACAGCAAGCAGAGATCCTATGCAAAGAGAAGATTGTTCGTATTCCCCACTCTGGCAAAGAACCTCTCGAAATTCAAGGCGACAAGAGCGGTGCTGTGGTAGGCATCATTTCTTTTCTCAAGGCCCAGAAATGTTTGCGAAAGGGCCATACGACTATGTTAGCCCTCGTTACTGATGCATCAACGAAAGAGAAGAAGATCGAGGATATCCCAGTAGTACGTGATTTTCCTCAGGTGTTTCCTGAAGATTTACCTGGGCTACCGCCTCATCGCCAGGTCGAATTTCAGATCGAGCTAGCTCCTGGAGCAGCACCCATAGCTCGAGCACCCTATCGCTTAGCTCCAACCGAACTGGAAGAACTGTCCAAGCAATTAAAAGAACTCTTGGATAAGGGTTTCATTTGTCCTAGCTCTTCGCCCTGGGGAGCTCCAGTATTATTTGTGAAGAAGAAAGACAGTACCATCCGCATGTGCATAGATTACCGCGAACTGAACAAGGTGACCGTGAAGAATCGCTATCCTCTCCCACACATCGACGACTTGTTCGAGCAGCTGCAAGGGTCGAGCAACTATTCAAAGATTGATCTGAGGTCAGGCTACCATCAACAGAGAGTCCGGGACGAGGACGTCTCCAAAACAGCATTCAGAACACGCTACGGCCATTACGAGTTTCTGGTCATGCCATTCGGATTAACAAACGCGCCTGCAGTCTTCATGGATCTTATGAACAGAGTGTGCAAGCCTTACTTGGATAAATTTGTGATTGTATTCATCGACGACATTCTGATCTACTCTAGGAGTCGGGAGGAACACGAGCAGCACCTACGACTTATTTTGGAACTCCTTCGAGCAGAACAGCTGTACGCCAAGTTTTCAAAATGCGAATTCTGGCTTCATGAAGTCCACTTTCTAGGCCACGTGGTAAACAAGGATGGGATTCATGCTGATCCATCCAAGGTTGATTCGATCAGGAACTGGCCTGCACCTCGTACACCAACAGAAATCCGCCAGTTCTTGGGTTTGGCGAGCTATTATAGAAGGTTCATCAAAGACTTCTCCAAGATTGCACAACCCCTCACCTCACTAACTCAGAAAGGCGTTATCTACCGTTGGGGTAATACACATGAATCAACATTCCAACACTTAAAGGATAGACTTTGTAGCACACCTATTCTTTCATTGCCAGAGGGCACAGACGATTTTGTGGTCTATTGCGACGCATCCATTCAGGGTCTTGGATGTGTGTTGATGCAACGGGATAAAGTCATTGCTTATGCTTCGCGCCAACTTAAGATTCACGAACGGAATTACACCACACACGATTTAGAGCTGGGAACTGTTGTTTTTGCGCTCAAGATATGGAGACATTACCTGTACGGTACCAAGTGCACCATCTACACCGATCACAGGAGTCTCGAGCATATCTTCAAGCAGAAAGAGTTGAACATGCGACAGCGTCGATGGGTCGAGCTTTTAAACGATTACGAATGTGCTATAAAGTACCATCCGGGCAAAGCCAATGTGGTGGCTGACGCCCTCAGTCGAAAGGATACTACACCTAGGCGTGTACGAGCGTTGCAACTCACTATTCAGTCTAGTCTTCCTTCTCAGATACGCGATGCTCAGGTAGAAGCATTGAAACCAGAAAATGTCAGGGCTGAAGCCCTACGCGGTTCAAGGCAACTGTTGGAACAAAAGGCTGACGGCGCCTACTATGTAACGGGACGCATCTGGGTCCCACTCTATGGCAACTTACGTGGGCTTGTAATGGATGAAGCTCATAAGTCTCGCTACTCAGTACATCCTGGTTCGGATAAGATGTACCACGACTTGAAAACTACATATTGGTGGCCTAGCATGAAAGCTCATGTAGCAACTTACGTTAGCACGTGTTTGACTTGTGCGAGAGTCAAAACGGAATATCAGAAACCATCGGGCCTACTCCAACAACCAGAGATACCAAAATGGAAATGGGAGCAAATTTCCATGGATTTTGTTACTGGCTTGCCTAGATCTCAACGTGGAAATGATACTATTTGGGTGATCGTGGATCGACTCACTAAGTCTGCACACTTTTTGGCTATTAAGGAAACGGATAAGTTCTCCACTCTAGCAGACGTCTACCTTAAGGAAGTTGTCTCGAGGCACGAGGTGCCAACCTCTATTATCTCAGATCGTGATGCCCGTTTCACTTCAGAACTTTGGCAAGCAATGCACAAATATTTTGGCTCTCATTTAGACATGAGCACAGCTTATCACCCTCAGACGGATGGGCAGTCTGAGTGCACTATTCAAACTTTAGAAGACATGCTTCTGGCATGTGTAATTGATTTTGGCAACGGCTGGGAGAAACACCTCCCATTGGTGGAGTTTTCGTATAACAACAGTTACCACACCAGCATTCAAGCTGCTCCATTCGAGGCATTGTACGGGCGTAAATGCCGATCACCTCTTTGTTGGGCAGAGGTGGGTGATAGTCAGATCACGGGTCCAGAACTTGTAGTGGACACAACGGAAAGAATTGCTCAGATACGGCAACGCGTGGGGGCAGCTCGCGACCGTCAGAAAGCCTACGCAAACAAGCGCCGGAAACCACTCGAGTTCCAAGTTGGGGATCGAGTGCTACTCAAAGTTTCACCCTGGAAGGGTGTGGTTCGTTTTGGCAAACGGGGCAAGCTCAATCCGTGATATGTCAGACCGTTCGAAGTCATTGAGAAAATAGGCAAGGTGGCCTACAAACTGAACCTACCAGCAGAACTCAGTGCAGTTCACAACGTTTTTCACGTGTCGAATCTGAAGAAGTGTCTGTCAGGTGAGACCCTCATAGTTCCTTTGAAGGAGCTCACTATCGACGATCAGTTGCGATTCGTCGAGGAACCAGTTGAAATCATGGACCGGGATGTTAAGGTCCTCAAGCACACTAGAATACCTCTTGTTCGACTTCGTTGGAACTCCCGTCGTGGCCCAGAGTTTACCTGGGAACGAGAAGATCAAATGAAACTCAAGTATCCCCAATTATTCCGAAACAGTGCAACCACTACTGAGGCTGAAGCTACTACAGAATTTCGGGACGAAATTCCAAATCAACGGGGGGATGATGTGACACCCCAGGAAAACCAGTAAACTACATAACACAGCTAGCTTCCTCAGTAACCGCGTGCTAAATTTCGGGACAAAATTTCTTTCAAGTTGGGGATAATGTGACAACTCGAGTTTCCAAGGTTCCTCCTCTAAACGCCTAGTGCAAGGTGTCGAAACGCCTCTCGTTACACAAATTCCAAAATCCATGTAGGATCTTTTTATCTTCACAATTAGATCCTTGTCGATGATGATCGTTCAAATCGGAGCCCTTAATTGAATTATCCATATGCCTTAATACGTACATTACAATTCAATAAGGACAAAGCCGAACTCCTATTAAGATCTTTCTACTTTCATAATTAAATTCTTGAAAATGTTTAAAGTGCCAAACGGAATTCACGAATTGGATTCCTGGTGTGCTTTGAATACAAATGGCCTAGTAATACACGACATGGTTATAAACGAACTTACGATTTATTAAACGAACTTATTACTGAACAACCAACTGTGAACTCGCTCAACTTTGTTGTTGACTCTCTGTTACATGCCTTGCAGGTCGTTACATATCTATGGTGCTTGCATGGGAGTGGAGAGGAGTCGTTGTGGGACATGGACAGCTGTGTGCCATGCTAAACATTTGAAACATTTAAACTTATGTTGGGTTTACATATTTATGCTTCCGCTAAACGCTTAACTATGTTATGGTTTTGAACACCTTTCGTATTGATGAATGACTTTTATTTATTACTTACAACGTTCAATATGATTGGTGGCTTGATCCTGGTCAGTCACGCCTCCAAGCGGTGATACTCCGCGCGTGGATTTTGGGGGTGTGACAAAACGTACAGTCCAGAACATGATCATATGCTAAACATACCATAAATAACCTAAACATAGCTTAGAAATAAGCTTTTAGTGGTTCGGTGTGTGTAAATATGCTTATTCGATCTTACAGGGACTAAAAGTGTCAAAAACGGCGTAAGTTTGCAATTTCGCGCATATCTTACGTTCTGACCACTTCTGAACATCCAAATATTTTTTAACACACTAAACTATTTTTATTTTAGTGATCGGCATGCAAAAATGCCATTCGTCGCTTAATCTAGATCGTTTTTGCGTTCGTTACGACTTCCGTCTTAATTAACCGAACAACGCAACCGTACGACCAAACGAACCAACATCCGAGATATTTTTGAGCATATTTTAAGTTCCCTATACTTTAACTTCATTTTAGAGCTTTGAAATGGGGTTAACAGGGCTTAAACATGTAAAAAATGCATCAAAAATCAAGTTTCTCAAGTGCAGGGACTAAATTGTCAATTTCTGAAAGTTGCTGGTCTGCAAGTAGCTTATGGACCGTATTGCCCATATCCTTACAGTCCGTAAGGCATGCCCAGCGACCAGAAATCATATTTTGCAATCTGTTTGATACTTTAGGGGCTGTTCTTGCAAGTTCTTGGTGTGGCAGCCAAGTTAACACCTCTCCAAGCAAATTAGCTGGCCTCTAACACTTGTATGGCTAGGATTTCTTGCTTTTTGGCCACACAAACACATGTCTTGATCTTGTTGATCACCAACAAGTATAAATAGCATGGCCAACTTCCATTTCACTTGCTCATTTCCTTCTTTTCTCCTCTCTAATCTGAATTGGGAGCTCTCTCATCTGATTGGAAGCTTATTCTTTGTAGAAAAGATAGCAAGGACCTTTAGTGAGCATTCCTTCATTCTTTTATTGCTTAATAGTTTAAAAATTCAAACAGTGTTTGACTTTCAGTTTGACCAGTCAATGGTCAACACAAAGTTCGGTAGAACTTTGCAACGTGATTGTAATCACGTTGGTTATAATCCTTAGTGAGTATGCCTACTGATTACCACGTTAACTAGGTGTAGTGACGAGTCAAAGTTTCGGTCAAAATGCGTTTTAGCACGCATTTTGCAACGGAACTACTTGTAGGTATGAAAACACTTTGTTTTGATACCAAATCGGTTTTCTAAGTATGTTAAACATGTTTTGACATGTTTAACTCGTCACTACTAGTTTAGTGCTTGTTTAGGGTCGTAAGTTAAGCGGTCTAGACAATCGTTTAGACTTTCGAACCCGACCCATTGGTCGATCATTAGGATCCGACCAAGCTTGCTTAATGATCATAGTTTCATAAGGAATAACCCCTGGGGTTATACCTTATGATCACATGGGATTGGTTAGCTATTCGTTAATTGGTTTACATGCCCATAGGAAATGACCAAAATGCCCTTTTGTAGCATAAATCCGAAATGTGCATATGTGAACATATTTTTGACATCTAATCTGAATTAGTAACATGTTAGGGTATAATTGGGCATGTAAGACTTGACATACCTCATAGATAACCATCTGAACATAAGTTTTGCGCAACTGACACGTTATAGTAGCTTATGCTACCATAATGGGTCGAAATGGGTCAAAAGCACTTAGGTAGACTTTCAAATCAGAATGTTAGCTCTATTAAATCATACCATATGAGTTCAATTACTCATTTGATTTATAGAACATCAATCTATCCTATCTCCCGGTTTAGGAACCGTTTAATAACATAGTTACCTATATTAGGTGCCGTTTGATTCCGTACTCCCTCTAGCTTTGCTTGGTTGTTGTTCAAGACTTCTAAGCACCCTCAGGTGAGTACATAGTCCCCTCTTTTACTGTTTTCAATGTTTTGGGGTGAAGCATGTGTACCTATTTGTTATGTTCACGATTTCAAAGTATAATTGATTATACATATTAGTACCTATCTTTTGACAAACCAAATGATTATTTATGATCTAAACACTGATTTTTCAAAGATTATAAAATAAATTGTTGGATAGTACATATTTTGTTCACCAGACCTATTGGTAGTATGATATAGCGCTATAGGATTTGACACCCCATTCCTGTTGTCATGGAATGTCTGAAACCAATTTGTTTCTCCATCCAAATAGGGATTGCCTTTGTGGTATCCCTATAGTCTCAAAGGTGTATTTTGATGCACTAGGTCTGACTGAATTCTTAAATCACATTTTATTTGTATATTTTATTATACTCCCAAAAGTATAGTTTGATATACTCTCATGTGTGATATAGTACAAAACAAAATATATTTTATTAAGAGTAAATTACAAGTTTTGTCCTTTATGTTTACACCATATTGCAGGCGCTATCCTTTAGCGCAAAAGTTGACGAGTTTTGTCCTTAACGTATCAAAATCATGCATGTTATGCCCTTTGAGCCCAACCCAGTTAATTTTTTTGGTTATGTTTGGTCATGTGCAAGGCACATGAGGGCTTTCTTGTCTTTTCACCTCCTCAAGGACTATTGTGTAACAAAACTTATATAAAGGGACTATTGTGTAAAAAATAAAAATATATATAAAAAAACAAAACTTAGCACTCTCTCTCTTATCTCTCTCACACACACTGCTAAAAGATATGAAACCCTAATTGTTTGATTTGCAGCCGTCACCCCTACTCTCTTCACTCTCTCTATGTTATCAACTCAAAACACAAAATCAAAAGAACACCTGCAACTATCCTTCACCATATTTTTTATTCCAAGCCACCGTTAACCACCGCACCACTACAGACAACCAACAACAATCCGGGAAGCATGTTTACATAGTGGGAGATATGAATAAACACTTCATGGTTGATAACGTAACTGCAACAAGATCCGAGAGGTGAATTCAATTCTAAACATCTCTAAATTCAGCGCCCAACTGAATTCTGATCAGCAACAAGATCCGGACAAATAATGTGAACGCCACCAAACAAACGAACGAAAGAAAACCACGTTGTTTCGTTGAATCTTCGATCTGGGTTTGCCATCATTGATCGGAGTTCGCCGGAAGTAGGCCGACAACCCTTTCTCTTTCGCCGGAAACACACGTTGTTTGAATCTTTGATCTGGGATGTGGCGGCGGTGGGTGTTGGTGGTGGGAGGTGGAGGTGGAAGGCGGTGATTTTTCACTATTCCACAATCTCCGATGCCGTGGACTTGATCTATTGAATCTGCACAAGCGAATCAAAGATATATGAGATAAAAATGATTGTGTCTTTTCACGATTTTCTTGAATATATGTGTAATTAAAATCCAGGCCCCTATTTTGATTTATCATATGATTTTTGAAATATATTTTGTTTTGTTTTGTTTTGGGGTTTTGATCTGCACAAGTTTATGGGCTGAATCTGGTACTTGTTTTATGGGCAAATTTGGTCTGATTGTATGGTGGTTGTAGATGATGAAAGGTGGTAGTGGTGGCGGTGAAGGGTGGTGGTGGTGGTGGAGGATGGTGGTGATAAGTGGTTTCTAATTTCAGAAAAATATATATATATATATATATATATATATATATATATATATATATATATGGTTATAAAAATAATATGTTAAATTATTTTGTTTTATTTTTACATAATAGCCCCTTGATATAATTTATCTTACACAATAACCCCTTAAATGCTGAAATTACAATAGTGCCCTCATGTGCCTTGAACATGACTAGATTTAACTAAAAAATCTAACTGGGTTTGGCCTAAAGGACAAAACGTGCAAGATTTCGAAAGGTAAAGGACACCGCCTGTCAACTTTTGCGCTAAAGGATAGCGCCTGAAATTTGATGCAAACATAAAGGACAAAACTTGTAATTTACTCTTTTATTAAACTACCAAAACATATTTTAAATATGTTATTATTCAACCAAAACATAGTTTAATATGTTTATCAATCCAAAGTATACTTTTGATATACTACCAAAACGATTATTTGACTACTAAAGTATATTTAATATACTATTTGTTTAACGATATTGGAACCGAAATATATTTTGATATATTACCTAATCGACTTTCTTAAAACCAAAGTATATTCTTATATACACTTCAAACATTTTAACCAAAACATTATTTTATAAACTCATTTTACTTGATTATTTATTATGCATCATTCTTTTATATCATCAAATTTCTCATAAGTTTTCACATGATTTTATAAAGAAAACATTTTTAGATTTATGACTACTTTTTGTTAAAACATTTTTTTAAACTTATAAGTCATGAATCATGCATACACAAAACCTATGTATCTCACAGGCATTTTTATGCTGACGTACCTATTTTTACACATGTTTCAGGTACTGCTTTGCGATGATTGTTGATACATGCTATACATAGGATGGACTCGTGCCTTAGCGACTTTAAAACTTGAAAGATATTAATTGTATTTGTTCGAATTGTAATAAACAATGAGTTCAATAATTCAATAAAACGAATTTATTTAATCCATGGTTGTGAAACAATGATTCTGTTACAACACTCCCCGACGTTTCCGCCACGTTTTGTTGTTTTACGTGGTCGGGGTGTGACATAAAAGTTGGTATCAGAGCCAATGGTTATAGGGAATTAGGTTATTAGTAATGCTTTGACCTAGTTTATAACCTTCCTAGGACCCTAACACAAGTTATCTTGTGTTTAGTTTTAAAACAATATCGTCGCCTATCCTTAGGTGACAACCACAATAAGAATACAAAATCCGAATCCGCTTTGAAAACCAATCATCTGTTCTAGGATGATTAATTACTAGGTTTTGAACCTTCTGTTATAAGGTTTTGAACCCTCTTAGTTTTCAAAATCTTGTCAAAGTTTGGGTCTAAATAATGTGAACACATGCAAACTGGAAGGGTGAATGCCTGTACCCGGAGTTTTCTGTCTAAGGCTAGAGTGTTCGTACAAATCCGCAGTATCGGACCAGTCACTCTTACCTGGGAACTCTTGGGGTGAGTGTTCACTTATAGGCGAGCATGTCTTCGGTGATACATTATAATGATCCGTTTACTTTGATTAGTCACTGCGTGTCGTTTGTTTGTACGAGGTAACAAACAAATGATCGCAATTTCTGTGCATTGTCATTCTGTTATTGATTATCCGATATCATTTCACTTTTTTTCCTCCCATGTCTTTCATCATCTTCATGGTGCCTCTTCATCGCAAAAACAATGTCCGAACCAGGTGCTACAATTGCTCAACAAATAGGCGTCATACTCTAGAAGACCGTTGATTTAGCTATCACCGTGACTCGCCTCAGGGATGAAGTCATACAAGGGAACTGCTCCTTGGTGCAATCAATGTAACCGTCATCATCCGAATCAGATACCTTTTTTCAAATGTACCCATGGTGGACGATGGAGACATTTGGTTAACATGTGCCGCTTTGCTATCCAAGGCAAAGTTGTTGCAAACCCTGCTGCTGCTCAACCTCTAAACTCTGCTTCATATGTCACCCTGGCATATCTAGTACCTCAACCTTATGAACTCTCTACCTTTTGTATTGTGACAACCCTCAAATTTACATGTAACCGTACAGTTTATTAATAATAATTAATGTGCTTGACGACTGTGTGGAACTACGTAACTGCTTTCTGATATCTGTGTTATACTTACATGTGCATGTTAACATACTAGTAGTATACAGAAAAGTTACTAAATAGTCCTGTGTGCTTTCCTGAGTATTGAAAAGTAAAAACGTCACAAAAATATATATATATAGGACGCTTTACGGATTAATTAAGTGCTTTAACGGAACAGTGTCGAACCGAACAACCGGACTCTACCCGGAACATAAAAATATTGTCAATGACATTGTTTTGACCTTTCTGAATTAGTTAGGGTCCCCGAACACCCTAGCACCATTTATATTAAATAACACATTTAATAAACTAACTAAACCCATTAGTTCCTAACTAATTAGTAAACACCCATTGAAACCCAACCCCATACCCTTTTCTTTTTTTTTCGAACCGGTTACATGGGGGCACACCCCCCCCCCCCCCCACGAATTCTCTTCTTTCTTTATTTTATGTTAGTGGATAAGGAGACAATTTATTCAATGGGTAAAGGTAAAATTTAGATTATAAAAAAAAAGGCACCAATGGTTACACCCCATATCATTCACAATTGCAAACAACAAATTTCATTTTTCCTTCTCTTGTCTTGTGTCCAGCCGAGAGCCACAACCCACCCACCATTCTTTTGAATAGTTTAATCCAAGTGTTGGGAATATTGAGACACATTGTATGATGGATTACTAGAAAAGTTGGTCCATAAATAAGCATAAAAGATAATCAATCTCACACTTCACAAACCCAACAACAAATTTCACTCACTCTCTCCCTCTTGCCATTGATCTCGGCTGAAACCATAGCCAACACCCCACCATCATTCAAGTTTCAATCTTACCATTCCAAGTGCACTCAAGTGTGAAGGATCACGCACGAGGAAGCCCGGTGCTTGCGGATTGCCAAGGACCTCACTACGACGCTTTTAACCACTCGTTTTTCGCCTAGTTTCTCCCCTAGCCTCGAGCTAGTAGTAAGTGACTCTAAACGCCTTCTTGATCTTGCCTAGGATGGTTAATAAGAGATTTTTCGGTTAAAAATTATGAACATATAAGATCAAAGTCTAAAAGTCTACTAAAGTGATGAACAAGGTGGTTAATGGATGAATATTAGTGTAAATCGTGTAGATCTTGTGTGATTATGATTATTGGTTAATTATCTGATGTTTTGCTGATTAATATTAATATGTGATGTTGTTGTGGTCACTAAACATGATTAACGGAATCAATCGAACACAAGTTAGTAAGTTAGAAAGTGAAAACAGAATCTGTCCCGGTTTTACAGCCAACTTCAGTTGGCTGTAAACAGGTCATAAACTCAACGAAAAACCAATATTTTGAATCTAAGATATGTTATTATGAAATACGGTTCTAATGGCACCAGAATCGTAATTTTTGGACTTCGTTTACTATTTTTAATGTGTCGATTTGTAACAACAGCTTAAGCTGAATTTGGACAGCAATAAATGGGTGTCATACTTTCAGTCATAACCTGAGTTTTGTGATGAATCGGACCATGAAATTTGTACAGTAGATGACAACCGATGCATTTGTAATAACCCCACTGGAATTTCGTAAATCGGACGCTCAATGAGTTTTTAATAAATTGTTCCGTGGACTGTGGTCAGAAATATATAAATCTGAGTTCAGTCAGGAATATGAATTTTTATAAAATATTGGTAATGAACTGGACCCCAATATTTTTACGTTATAAAATTTGGAACGTTTAAGACATCCTGTAAAAATTTGGGAATTTTTGGAATAATTTAACTATTTTATTAAAATGTCCGAAAACAGCCGGTTTTGAATATAAATGCTGAAATGACATAAGTTGTGACTCGCGTGTCTAAATGTCGAGTATGCTATCTGTGAATGATCTAACATGTTATAAATGTTATGTGCATTATCGTATGTTTGATTTTGAGTGGGGAATGGATGAGAAACTTAGATGGGCATGAACCGTTAAAGTGATGCATGTTGTGTGATAGATACGTGTAGGAACTTTGTGTTCTATTTGAAAGCCACTAAATGACTAACTGGTAAATCATACTAGGACGTGATTGACCGACCTTGACTGTTAGCTATATTGAGAATCTAACCGACCAAACCGAGGTGAGTTCACACTTTCTAAGCCATGGGATTCCCTGTGGTTGGGAATGGGTTAAAGAAATTAAAACGGGATCTACATATTCTCCTTGGGTAGGATATGTACAGCCATCCTCCATAGGCAGGATGCCATTATTAATCCTACGAATTCTCCTGGTGCAGAATACGTACGTTCGTCCTCCTTGGGTAGGACAACAACCTTAAAACTAGCTAGACAAAACTCTATCATGAAGTCCCTCAAATTATATCGACTTAATCGCCGAGGCCAATGGCGAGCGGGTCATTAGTTAATAGCGCTATTAGGTTTAACAAACCTCACACAGTGCCAGTCGGACGGGCGTGTACTAATGGACTATGGCAGATTGTCAGTGATGATAGACACTGACATAGGGCACAACTTATTTGCGTAGCAGTCGATATCATACCGTCTAGTAGTTCAAACGGGGAAAGCCCCCACTGATTATGGTTATGGTTTGGGTAATGAAAAAGGAACTGGTTAAACATACTTTCAACTACGGGGTAACCCCCACGGCAATTACACCAACGAAACTCAAACCACGTTTTTCAGAAAACAACTTAAAACTAAACAACCAAACGTGAACTCACTCAACTTTGTTGTTGACTAGTTGTTACATGCCTTACAGGTCGCTAACTGCTTGGAGCTTGCACGAGGAAGGAGTCGTATGATGTACGGACTGTTATGTTCCGTACTTATTATTTAAATCCTTATGAACTTATTAAACTAGCGTTTTGAACTTTAACTTATAAACTGTGAACTTGTGCTTTTGGATTTACTTTCATGCTTCCGCTGTTTAAACTAAACATGGTTAACTGGCTTTGGTCACCAATCGTATTGTGGTTGGTCTTATTTACTTAATTACGATGTTCAATATGATTGGTGGTTCGATTCTGGTCACGTCACGCCTCCAAGCGGTGGTGCTCCGCAGGGTGGATTTTGGGGGTGTGACAGATTGGTATCAGAGCCATTGGTTATAGTGAACTTGGTTTTAAAAAGGGGAAACGTTTTGATAAAACCAGACTATAACCTGAACAGTGCTCAACGATCCACAACGACGCTTCGCTCCACGTGCAAGACTCGACACCATATGTGGTATGACTTATGTTATATTGTCGGTTAGATAGTTCTCACTGTGCATTAGATAATGTGATAATAGTTATTTGAACCTTGTGTGCTTACTCTCTAATGTCGTCCCACACTTACGCACTTTCGCGACACTTTCCTCACTTACGTTGCTTCGTTATGAAGATCATGAGCGGACGCGGAGGACGTATCAACCTCACTCAAGCCCAGTTGACGGCTTTGATCAACGAACGAGTTGCTGAGGCACTCGCAGCTAACCCAGCAGGAGGTATAACCTGCTATACCAACTCACCTTAGGACGTTTAGATCCTACCTTCACAAACCAACCCTCGTGCTTAACCTTGTCTATTATTCTCACACAACAGGTCAACATGCTCAACCTCCTGTGTGCACATTCAAAACGTTCATGGACTGCCGACCTACTACTTTCAGTGGCACCGAAGGAGCAGTGGGCCTTCTTCACTGGTTTAAAAAGCTTGAGTCAGTTTTCGAGATGTGCGAATGCCCCGAAGACCGTAGGGTGAATTATGCTACCGGAACACTTGAAGGAGCTGCGTTAACCTGGTGGAAGGCACAGGTTCAATTACTAGGGCTGGCAGTTGCTAATGCCACCCCCTGGAATGGCTTCAAAGAACTGATCAAAGAGGAGTACTGCAGTCGGGATGACATCCACAAGCTAGAAGTGGAATTTTTCAATCTGAAGATGACGGGGTCTGAGATTGAGGTGTATACCAAGAGGTCGAATGAACTGGCCATCCTGTGCCCTACTATGGTGGACCCTCCCATCAAACGTATTGAGCTTTACCTCAAGGGCCTTGTACCAGAGATTCAAAGTCACGTAACTGCAGCCAACCTGGGTACCATTCAGCAAATTATCAAGTTGGCTCATCGTCTCACCGACCAGGCGGTGGAGCAAAACAGGCTACCCAAACGTATCAGTGCCACAGCTACTTCTGATGCACCTACCGACAACAAGCGAATATGAGATGGGAACTCCAGTAAAGGTTCAACTTCAGTTCAGTCTCAACAGCGAAAGACTAATGACTACCAGAGTCCCGGTCAGTAATCTTCCGGTAATCAAGGACAGGGTGGATACCAAGGGAACCACCCCAAGTGCAACCGGTGCAACAAGCATCACGGCGGGCAGTGCAACAAAGGTCGTTGTCAGAGATGTCACAAGTTGGGTCATGAAGCTAGGGATTGCAGGAGCCCGCGTCCTGCGAATCAGAATCGCCAACAACAACAAGCCCCACAGAACCACCAACAACAGCATCAGCAGGGAAATAAAGGATGCTTTCAGTGTGGCGCTGAAGGCCACTTTAAGAGGAACTGCCCCCAGTTGAACCAAAACCAGAACAATAACCAAAGAAACGGGAACCACAATGGAAACAACAATGGAGGCAACTGATGTGTTCAAATATTAACATATAAATTTCATCAAATGAGGCATAAAACTAACCCTTTTTTAGTACTAATGTTGGAAAAAGTGTGCTTTTGTCTTCCTTTTGTATTTTCAGGATTAAATGAGCTCAAATTAACAAGAGAAGCAAAAAGACACCAAAATCTAACATAAATACAAGAAAAGGAGCAAGACATGGCGTGCCCGACCCCACAACAGCATCTTCCCAAGCAAAACAAGAGATCAGAGGCCTGAACACGCCCCGTGCTCAGCCAGCACGGGGGCGTGCCCAAGTGTCAGTAGAAAAGACAAAGTGGTAGAAGCTTCTATTGCCCACCACGGGGCCGTGCTCAGCGGACACGGGGCTGTGGTCAACAATAAGATTCGCACAATCCAGGCCAATCTTCATAGTACAAAGATTCTTCTACACACGGGGTCGTGCTCAGCAGACACGGGGGCGTGGTCAACTAATAAGACAAAGCTGCATTTAATGAAGAAAGAGAGGATGTGGACACGGGGCCGTGCCCACTGGACACGGGGCCGTGCCCGAGCTTCTGTTCAGCCTATAAATAGGAGTGCTTGGCTCAAGCTCAAACCATCCCTTGGCACACCACCTCTCTCACACTTCACCCACCACCACCATAACACCATCATCCACCACCATCATCCATTGTCCATCATAGAGTGTGTGAGTCGTCTCGGGATCCAAGATTGATCGTAAGAGTTCTTGACAATCAAGGCCATGTTTGCCTAAGTCTCTTACATCACTTGGTGAAGACAAAGTGTCTAGTGTAATACTTTTTATTTCTAATCTTTTGCACTTTTTATTTGGTTTTGTATTAATGACTTTAATAACTAGTTACTTATGTTGAAGGTGATCTTTCCTTATCGTTTGTCCGTGGTGTCTTGGCATTATTTTACTGTCTATATAAAATAAAAGATTTTCACCATTCATATCTCCACGGTCTATATGGAGGTATGTTGGCTACCTGGTCGGGGGTTAAGGGAACGGTTTGGTAAAGGTCTTGCCGTTGTTCAGCGTTTAGAGGTCCTGCAATGGACCTGGGTCAAATTTAGTAGGACCTCCTTCAATGCTTCACGGTATTGGATGGCGGGGGTCCAAACTCTTTGACCCCCTCATAAGTTAACTACTATTAATACTATAACCCGGCTATTTAGGACTGTATCCCTGCTGACTCAGACTACTTAGTCGAGGGTAACGTCACCTCCAAAAGAGGGGCCTACCACAATATTGCATTAATAACTTAATTAATTGTCTTCCAATAATCCACCCTTTTAGGATTGTATCCTTGCTGACTCAAACTACTGGGGTGAGGGTAACGTCACCTTCAAAAGAGGGGCCTACTACAATAACTAAGATAATCTCTTAATTATGTGCAAAAGTGCGGAAATAATCAAAGGTTACACTAGATACGAGTCGGAACCAAGTGATTCATCTTGTCTATCTTTTTTTATTTTTACTTTTCAACATTTTAGTTAGTTTTGATTTTTCTTAGTTTAAAACCTTTTTCTAACCTTTTTATTTTGATTAGACGTTAAGGATAAACCGGTACTAAAAGCTCTTGTGTCCTTGGACGACCTCGGTATCTTGCCAACACTATACTACGCTCACGATGGGTGCACTTGCCCATATGTGTGTTTAGTGTTAGTAAAATATCGTGTTTTATAAATTTAAAACTTGGCTAAAATAAGTGTTAAAGGGGCTTAAAATATACACCTAATATATATAACACTTCACACGCATCAAGTTTTTGGCGCCGCTGCCGGGGACACAAGGATTTTAAGAAAGTTAGGAATCAGCGGCCTAATCGTTTTTCTTATTTTTCATTTTTTTAGGATTTTTTTTTTAATTTTTCAGCTTCTGCAGAACTCAGCACGGGCCGTGCCCGCTGAACACGCCCCGTGCCCAATCATTGGAACTGGCAATCCTGTTTTAAGTCAGACAGTAAGCTGAAGACGGGGCCGTGCCCACTCAACACGCCCCCGTGCCCAAGTTTCAGTTACTGAAAACAGAACCGTAAGATCCCGACGGTTGGTAATTTCTGACACAAACATGAGTGATACTGATACTTTTTACTTTCGGCACTCTTATGGTACTATGTGGTGTCAATTATGTGGTGGTAACCATAAAGAATCAGAATGCTTTTTTTTCTAAATTATAAACCCCACTATATAGACCCATCATTCCCTAGTATCCTTATGAGGGGCGAAAGTAAAAATAATCCCTATCGCTCCCTCGAATGCGCCCAACCGGATATTCTAGGAGAAATGCTTCTCGACGAATTATTTCAACTAGAAGATCTAATTTTTAATTGGTTAGAAGAACTTAGGGGAGACCTCAAAAATCTTCTCCAAGACGATAACCAAGAAGAAAGGTTGGGAACACATTCAAACAACTTCATTGTTTCCAATGATACTTCTAACTCTAGTGAGGACTTGAGCGATAGTCGTCCCTGTGACGATTGTGCCATGAAGGACTCCCCATCGACTTCGTTCGATGCATACATAGACCTGAGCGATTCGACATACACCTTCTTTAACGAGAGGCCGGAAAAGGGTTGGACTTGTCCACCTGCATGTAGCATAGGAATCACCCTCACCGACAACCTCTTGCGTTCTCGTCTTAATCTAGATCAATTAAGGTATCTTAGGCACTTTGGGGTTGTTCCATCCAATAAGGAACCGCCCGATCCGGATAAGTTCCTTAATAATAGACGCACTTCATAAAACAGTTTTTCGACACGGGGCCGTGCCCATGTCAACACGCCCCCGTGTCCACCAAAAGATTCCCTTCTGACTTTTGTCAGAATACGGACAAAATGTGTCAGGATCTTGCCTGCACACGGGGCCGTGTCCAGCCGACACGGGGCCGTGTCCAGCACGCTGTCGTTTTCTATAAATGCAGCTAAGAACCCTGCACATTTGGACCATCCAGGGACAGAGATTTGGAGGGATTTTCTGACTTACCATCCTAGGTATGTTCTAAAAGAAGGTTCTTATAAGCATCTTGTCCTTTCCTCTTTTATCCATTGCCTTCTTCTTCATCTTTCTTGCACCAAGAACTCCATTAAAGCTTGATTTCAAGCTTTGTTGTGATGTTTCTTGAATTTTTGTTCAAGGAATCTTGTTGAAAATAAGTTACATAACATTGTTTTAAGTTATTTCTGCTCAAAAAGCTTCATAAGATAAGAAAAATAATTTGAAACCCCAAGATTCCTTGTTCCAAAAATCTGCAGAAAGTTGAACATGGGGCCGTGCTCATTGAGCACGGGGCCATGCCCGTGGTACTGTTTCATTAAAACAAACTGTTTTTGGTTTGTTTTCGTAGAATGTCGAGCCAAAACAGCGGAACCTCTTCTGCACACTCAAGGAACAGCCGACGGGAAAGAAGGCCATCGATTGAAGCAACTCTCGTAAGATACGTAATGGCGCTACGTGAAGCACTTGACGAGATGACTTCAATAGAGGAGGTCCTCATTGACCGTATAAATTATCTCTCGGTGGGGTTGGAAAACAGTTTCCAGGAAATAAACATCTTACACCAGAGGTTAAACATTCTGGTAATACCTCCCATGGAACCAATCCTCCCTCAAAAGGATTGGAACCTCGCACTTGGAATCCAAAATCCTACCGGTTGGGATGACATTCCGGCGGAATTTCCTCTTGAAGAACTCCAAGAAATCCCGGTAGAAGTTACACCTCCTCAACCTGATGCTCATGAGCCCGCTTTTCTTCTCCCTAGGGAGATCGAAGAGTGGCTCGCCGATGTATGAGGAGCCCATACCCGTAGGGAGAAGTCATCAAGCCGCTTTTAACCGAGGGATCTATCCTTTCGGAAATTTTGCTAGTAAAATAAATAGTAGGCTAGAAAACTTCTTGGACTTCTTGTGTTTCTTTGACCTAACTAGCTAATATTTTAATTTTTAGGACTATTATGTAATTCTCTCTATGATTAATGAATGATGGTTTTAGTTAAATTGGTGTTATGAATGGTGTTGAAATGAATAAAACACACTTGAGATGGCAAAGGATGCAAGGGAAACTTGAACCAGCACTCCATGCAGGAAAACAGAACCGTCCGACAAATTTCTTCATTTACAGTAAGCTCGGCACGGGCCGTGTCCACCCAACACGGTCCCGTGCTGCACAGTCTGCAGAAAAAGACCCAGTTCAGGTAACTGGACACGGGCCGTGTTCACCCAACACGCCCCCGTGTCCAGACTTCTGTTTCTCTTGTTTCAATTTTGTCACTGGCACTTGAACACGGGGCCGTGCCCGGATCACACGGGGCCGTGTTCAGCGCCCAGTAACACAATTTTTTTTTGCTTTTTACACCTTTTTACACATTCAATCAACCTAAAAACTCATTTTTGGGACACATTGAGGACAATGTGTAATTTAAGTGTGGGGGGGGGGGGGGGATGCTAAAACCTTGAATCTCGCAAGTCCTAAATACAAGCCTTACACAAAACTCTATTGGAACCGCTAATCACCGCAAAAAAAAATTTCAAAAAAAAAAAAGATATATTTCATTTTTCTTACTTGTCTAGGTTTAACTCGGGAAATTCAAGTTCTTAAAAAGGTAATATTTTTACGAATTTACAACCGATAGCGTCGTGATAAAAAGAACCAACATAAGAAAATTATGAAAAGGCATGACAAGCTTAGTTAAAATTTGATTATGTATACTTGATCACATAAAAACCCATTCCCACAAAAGTGAGCTTTGAGCCTTTATTGAGCATACACTTACATATCATTTGACTAAATGCTCATTTTCGTTTCTTGTGTGAATAGCCGCTTGGTTCTTACGACTCTAGAACTTGCCATGACGATACATTCCCGGTCCTTACCAACTTAGACCCGAGTAAGTAAATGATGGAGGCATTAGGACTAACCCTTTTTATTTCTACACCATTATTTTTCTTTTTTTTTAACCACCTACCCAAAATCCCCATAGTTAGCCCCTTTGAGCCTAAACCTTTTCATTTCATAACCCAAACCAAAAACTTTTTTACCCACCAAAACCTTTATCATTTTTAACCCTTTGTTTTAGTAACAAGTTCGGTTCTTCATATGACTCTTAAAAAAAAAAAAATTTATTTTGTTGATGATGAGGCAAAAGAAAATAAACAAACAAGTTCATCAAAAAATTAACTTTGTTTGAATAAATAGCTTCATCAAAATAAAAGTTATAGAAAGTCTTACGAAAACCGACACTTGTTACGCTTTTCGCCCTTTTTCTACTAACCACTAACCACCAACCCAACCACCTACCTTTAACCCAAGCCTAACCCTTAACCCACAAAGTCCTCTTGATATTTACAAAGGTATATAAGTTAAAAAGGAGGAGGATTGATTGCTTGGCAAGCCTATGGTAGGAGTAAGTTTCATGCCGCTCTCGAGTGATCCACAAAAATACATCTTCGGCCGAGTGTTGAGTGATCCCCGTGAGGTATGTGAACTTGTATATAAATAGAATTTTACAAAGGCATGTTATGCCCTAACAAGTAATTTATCTTATGAAAAGTTTTTAATAAATCATGACGAATAGGATTGTAAATAAATAAAAATAAATTTAAATAAAGAATCTTGGAAATCCCAACACTCTACGGCAAGCCCAAAACCTTCTTTTCTACCCATTCCATTTGGGAGTGTAAATAGCCACATATTAAAGAGTTTTGCTTGAGGACAAACAAAGATTCAAGTGTGGGGGTATTTGATGTGTTCAAATATTAACATATAAATTTCATCAAATGAGACATAAAACTAACCCTTTTTTAGTACCAATGTTGGAAAAAGTGTGCTTTTGTCTTCCTTTTGTATTTTCAGGATTAAATGAGCTCAAATTAACAAAAGAAGCAAAAAGACAACAAAATCTAACATAAATACAAGAAAAGGAGCAAGACATGGCGTGCCCGACCCCACAACAGCATCTTCCCAAGCAAAACAAGAGATCAGAGGCCTGAACACGCCCCGTGCTCAGCCAGCACGGGGACGTGCCCAAGTGTCAGCAGAAAAGACAAAGTGGTAGAAGCTTCTATTGCCCACCACGGGGCCATGCTCAGCGGACACGGGGCCGCGGTCAACTATAAGATTCGCACAATCCAGGCAAATCTTCATAGTACAAAGATTCTTCTGCACACGGGGTCGTGCTCAGCGGACACGGGGGCGTGGTCAACTAATAAGACAAAGCTGCATTTAATGAAGAAAGAGAGGATGTGGACACGGGGCCGTGCCCACTGGACACGGGGCCGTGCCCGAGCTTCTGTTCAGCCTATAAATAGGAGTGCTTGGCTCAAGCTCAAACCATCCATTGGCACACCACCGCTCTCACACTTCACCCACCACCCACCACCACCATAACACCATCATGCACCACCATCATCCATTGTCCATCGTAGAGTGTGTGAGTCGTCTCGGGATCCAAGATTGATCGTAAGAGTTCTTGACAATCAAGGCCATGTTTGCCTAAGTCTCTTACATCACTTGGTGAAGACAAAGTGTCTAGTGTAATACTTTTTATTTCTAATCTTTTGCACTTTTTATTTGGTTTTGTATTAATGACTTTAATAACTCGTTACTTATGTTGAAGGTGATCTTTCCTTATCGTTTGTCCGTGGTGTCTTGGCATTATTTTACTGTCTATATAAAATAAAAGATTTTCACCATTCATATCTCCACGGTCTATATGGAGGTATGTTGGCTACCTGGTCGGGGGTTAAGGGAACGGTTTGGTAAAGGTCTTGCCATTGTTCAGCGTTTAGAGGTTCTGCAATGGACCTAGGTCAAATTTAGTAGGACCTCCTTCAATGCTTCACGGTATTGGATGGCGGGGGTCCAAACTCTTTGACCCCCTCATAAGTTAACTACTATTAATACTATAACCCGGCTATTTAGGACTGTATCCCTGCTGACTCAGACTACTTAGTCGAGGGTAACGTCACCTCCAAAAGAGGGGCCTACCACAATATTGCATTAATAAGTTAATTAATTATCTTCCAATAATCCACCCTTTTAGGATTGTATCCTTGCTGACTCAAACTGCTGGGGTGAGGGTAACGTCACCTTCAAAAGAGGGGCCTACTACAATAACTAAGATAATATCTTAATTATGTGCAAAAGTGCGGAAATAATCAAAGGTTACACTAGATACGAGTCGGAACCAAGTGATTCATCTTGTCTATCTTTTTTTATTTTTACTTTTCAACATTTTAGTTAGTTTTTATTTTTCTTAGTTTAAAACCTTTTTCTAACCTTTTTATTTTGATTAGACTTTGAGGATAAACCGGTACTAAAAGCTCTTGTGTCCTTGGATGACCTCGGTATCTTGCCAACACTATACTACGCTCACGATGGGTGCACTTGCCCATATGTGTGTTTAGTGTTAGTAAAATATCATGTTTTATAAATTTAAAACTTGGCTAAAATAAGTGTTAAAGGGGCTTAAAATATACACCTAATATATATAACACTTCACACGCATCAGCAACAATGGAGGCGGCAATGGGGGAAACAACAATGGTAATGGAGCAAGGGGTCGGGTGTTCGTGATTAGTCAGGGAGAAGCAAGGAACGATCCCAACGTTGTGATGGGTAAGTTTCTTCTGGACGACTTCTTTGTTACTGTTTTATTCGATTCGGGTGCCGATACTAGTTATGTATCCTTAAAAGTTAGCCAAATGCTTAAGCGCACTCCAAACTTCTGAACACCAAACACACGGTAGAACTAGCTAACGGTAAAAGTCTTGAAGCCACACACGTAGTTAAAGGTTGTAACCTCGTCTTAGCTGGTCAGACTTTCTCTATCGACCTTATTCCTATCACACTGGGTAGTTTCGACGTCGTTATTGGGATGGATTGGCTATCTCATCATCAAGCGGAGATTGTTTGCAAGGAGAAAATCGTCCGCATTCCTCGTTCTGGTGAAGAACCTTTCATGATTCATGGCAACAAGAGTGGTGCTGTCAAAGGCATCATCTCTTTCCTTAAGGCCCAGAAGTGTTTACGAAAGGGCCACACTGCCATTTTAGCACTCGTTACTGACACCTCAACAGAAGAGAAGAGAATTGACGACATTCCTATTGTGCGCGATTTTCCTGAGGAATTACTTGGTCTTCCGCCTCATCGTCAAGTTGAGTTTCAAATCGAGCTAGCTCCTGGAGCAGCGCCAATAGCTCGAGCACCATATCGTCTAGCTCCATCAGAACTTGAAGAACTGTCCACGCAATTACATGAACTCTTGGAAAAGGGTTTTATACGTCCCAGTTCTTCTCCCTGGGGAGCTCCAGTCTTGTTCGTAAAGAAGAAAGATGGTACTTTTAGAATGTGTATTGACTATCGCGAACTTAACAAGGTGACTGTGAAGAATCGCTATCCTCTTCCACGTATTGACGACTTGTTCGACCAGCTGCAAGGGTCGAGCTATTACTCCAAGATTGACTTGAGATCGGGATACCATCAGCTGAGGGTCCGAGATGAGGACGTCTCCAAAACAGCATTCGGAACTCGTTACGGCCATTACGAGTTTCTGGTTATGCCATTCGGGCTGACGAATGCACCAGCGGTCTTCATGGATCTCATGAACCGAGTGTGCAAGCCTTACCTAGATAAGTTCGTTATTGTGTTCATCGACGATAATCTGATCTATTCTAAGAGTTAGGAGGAACACGAGCAGCATCTACGACTTATGCTGGAACTTCTTCGAAAAGAACAGTTGTATGCCAAGTTTTCGAAATGTGACTTCTGGCTTCGCGAAGTCCACTTTTTAGGCCATGTGGTAAACATGGATGGAATTCATGTGGATCCATCTAAGGTTGAATCGATCAAGAATTGGCCTGCACCCCGTACACCAACAGAAATCCGCCAATTCTTGGGTTTGGCAGGATACTACAGAAGGTTTATCAAAGATTTCTCCAAGATTGCGCAACCTCTCACTTCACTGACTCAGAAAGGTGTCATCTACCGTTGCGGTGATGCACAGGAGTCCGCATTTCAACATCTAAAGGATAGACTTTGTAGCGCGCCATTCCTCTCATTGCCCGAAGGCACCGATGATTTCGTGGTTTATTGCGGCGCTTCCATCCAAGGACTTGGTTGCATATTGATGCAATGTGACAAGGTCATTGCCTACGCATCGCGCCAACTTAAAGTTCACGAAAGGAACTACTACACACGAATTGGAACTGGGAGCAGTTGTTTTCGCACTTAAGATATGGAGACATTACCTGTACAGTACCAAGTGCACCATTTACACCGATCACGGGAGTCTCGAGCATATCTTCAAGCAAAAGGAGTTAAACATGCGTCAACGCCGATGGGTTGAACTCTTGAACGATTATGAATGCGCTATCAAATATCATCCGGGCAAGGCCAATGTTGTGGCCGACGCCCTCAGTCGAAAGGATACCCTACCTAAGCGTGTACGTGCTTTACAACTTACCATCCAGTCTAACCTTCCCGCTCAGATTCGTGATGCTCAGGTTGAAGCATTGAAAGCAGAGAACATCAGGGCCGAATCCCTACGAGGATCGAGGCAGCGGCTAGAACAAAAGGAAGACGGTGCCTACTATGTTAACGGACGCATCTGGGTTCCACTTTATGGAAACTTACGCGAGCTTGTGATGGATGAAGCATATAAGTCTCGTTATTCGGTACATCCTGGTTCGGATAAAATGTACCATGATCTTAAGACTACGTATTGGTGGCCTGGCATGAAAGCCCACATAGCAACCTACGTCAGTAAGTGCTTGACTTGTGCGAGAGTCAAGACTGAATATCAGAAACCATCAGGCCTGTTTAACAACCGGAGATCCCGAAATGGAAATGGGAGCAAATTTCCATGGATTTCATTACCGGCCTACCTAGATCTCAACGCGGAAACGATACCATTTGGGTGATCGTAGATCGACTGACCAAGTCGGCACATTTTCTGGCTATCAAAGAAACGGATAAGTTTTCTACTCTTGCAGACATTTACCTAAAGGAAGTGGTATCAAGGCACGGAGTGCCAACCTCCATCATTTCTCATCATGACGCACGTTTTACTTCTGAACTGTGGCAGGCAATGCACAAGTCCTTTGGCTCACGTTTAGATATGAGCACCGCTTATCACCCACAGACGGATGGGCAATCTGAATGAACCATCCAAACCTTGGAAGACATGCTTAGGGCATGAGTAATCGACTTCGGCAATGGCTGGGAAAAACACCTCCCGTTAGTGGAGTTTTCATATAACAACAGCTACCACACCAGCATCCAAACCGCTCCATTCGAGGCATTGTACGGACGCAAATGCCGATCACTTCTCTGTTGGGCAGAAGTTGGTGACAGCCAAATCACTAGCCCAGAACTTGTGATAGATACCACCGAGAGAATTGCTCAGATACGACAGCGAATGGCGGCAGCTCGTGACCGTCAGAAAAGCTATGCTGATAAGGGAAGAAAACCACTCGAGCTCCAGGTTGGGGATCCAGTGCTACTCAAAGTCTCACCTTGGAAAGGTGTAGTCCGCTTTGGCAAATGAGGCAAACTCAATCCGCGTTATGTCGGACCATTCGAAGTCACCGAGAAAATTGGTAAAGTCGCCTACCGGTTGAATCTACCTGAAGAACTTAGCGGAGTTCACAATGTTTTCCATGTGTCGAATCTGAAGAAGTGTCTGTCAGATGAGACCCTCATAGTTCCTCTCAAGGAACTCACAATCGACGACCAGCTGCGATTCGTCGAGGAACCAGTAGAGATTACTGATCGAGACGCTAAGATTCTCAAGCGCACAAGAATACCTCTCGTTCGAGTTCGTTGGAATGCACGTCGTGGCCCAGAGTATACCTGGGAACGAGAAGACCAAATGAAACTTAAGTATCCCCAGCTGTTTAAGAAAAACGCAACCACTACTGAGGCTGAAGCTACTGCAGAATTTCAGGACGAAATTTCAAATCAACGGGGGGATGATGTGACACCCCAGGAAAATCAGGAAAACAACGCAACTTAACTAGCTTCCTCAGTAACCACGCGCTAAATTTCGGGACGAAATTCTCTTAACAGGGGGAGAATGTGACAACCCTCAAATTTACATGTAATCGTACAGTTTATTAATAATAATTAATGTGCTTGACGATTGTGTGGAACTACGTAACTGCTTTCTGATATCTGTGTTATACTTACATGTGCATGTTAACATACTAGTAGTATACAGAAAAGTTACTAAATAGTCCTGTGTGCTTTCCTGAGTATTGAAAAGTAAAAACGTCACAAATATATATATATAGGACGCTTTACGGATTAATTAAGCGCTTTAACGGAACAGTGTCGAACCGAACAACCGGACTCTACCCGGAACATAAAAATATTGTCAATGACATTGTTTTGACCTTTCTGAATTAGTTAGGGTCCCCAAACACCCTAGCACCATTTATATTAAATAACACATTTAATAAACTAACTAAACCCATTAGTTCCTAACTAATTAGTAAACACCCATTGAAACCCAACCCCATACCCTTTTCTTTTTTTTTCGAACCGGTTACATGGGGGCACACCCCCCCCCCCCCATGAATTCTCTTCTTTCTTTATTTTATGTTAGTGGATAAGGAGACAATTTATTCAATGGGTAAAGGTAAAATTTAGATTATAAAAAAAGGCACCAATGGTTACACCCCATATCATTCACAATTGCAAACAACAAATTTCATTTTTCCTTCTCTTGTCTTGTGTCCAGCCGAGAGCCACAACCCACCCACCATTCTTTTGAATATTTTAATCCAAGTGTTGGGAATATTGAGACACATTGTATGATGGATTACTAGAGAAGTTGGTCCATAAATAAGCATAAAAGATAATCAATCTCACACTTCACAAACCCACCAACAAATTTCACTCACTCTCTCCCTCTTGCCATTGATCTCGGCTGAAACCATAGCCAACACCCCACCATCATTCAAGTTTCAATCTTACCATTCCAAGTGCACTCAAGTGTGAAGGATCACGCACGAGGAAGCCCGGTGCTTGCGGATTGCCAAGGACCTCACTACCACGCTTTTAACCACTCGTTTTTCGCCTAGTTTCTCCCCTAGCCTCGAGCTAGTAGTAAGTGACTCTAAACGCCTTCTTGATCTTGCCTAGGGTGGTTAATAAGAGATTTTTTGGTTAAAAATTATGAACATATAAGATCAAAGTCTAAAAGTCTACTAAAGTGATGAACAAGGTGGTTAATGGATGAATATTAGTGTAAATCATGTAGATCTTGTGTGATTATGATTATTGGTTGATTATCTGATGTTTTGCTGATTAATATTAATATGTGATGTTGTTGTGGTCACTAAACATGATTAACGGAATCAATCGAACACAAGTTAGTAAGTTAGAAAGTGAAAACAGAATCTGTCCCGGTTTTACAGCCAACTTCAGTTGGCTGTAAACAGGTCATAAACTCAACGAAAAACCGATATTTTGAATCTAAAATATGTTATTATGAAATACAGTTCTAATGGCACCAGAATCGTAATTTTTGGACTTCGTTTACTATTTTTAATGTGTCGATTTGTAACAACAGCTTAAGCTGAATTTGGACAGCAATAAATGGGTGTCATACTTTCAGTCATAACCTGAGTTTTGTGATGAATCGGACCATGAAATTTGTACAGTAGATGACAACCGATGCATTTGTAATTACCCCATTGGAATTTCGTAAATCGGACGCTCGATGAGTTTTTAATAAATTGTTCCGTGGACTGTGGTCAGAAATATATAAATCTGAGTTCAGTCGGGAATATGAATTTTTATAAAATATTGGTAATGAACTGGACCCCGATATTTTTAGGTTATAAAATTTGGAACGTTTAAGACATCCTGTAAAAATTTGGGAATTTTTGGAATAATTTAACTATTTTATTAAAATGTCCGAAAACAGCCGGTTTTGAATATAAATGCTGAAATGACATAAGTTGTGACTCGCGTGTCTAAATGTCGAGTATGCTACCTGTGAATTTTCTAACATGTTATATATGTTATGTGCATTATCGTATGTTTGATTTTGAGTGGGGAATGGATGGGAAACTTAGATGGGCATGAACCGTTAAAGTGATGCATGTTGTGTGATAGATACGTGTAGGAACTTTGTGTTCTATTTGAAAGCCACTAAATGACTAACTGGTAAATCATACTAGGACGTGATTGACCGACCTTGACTGTTAGCTATATTGAGAATCTAACCGAGCAAACCGAGGTGAGTTCACACTTTCTAAGACATGGGATTCCCAGTGGTTGGGAATGGGTTAAAGAAATTAAAACGGGATCTACATATTCTCCTTGGGTAGGATATGTACGGCTATCCTCCATAGGCAGGATGCCATTATTAATCCTACGAATTCTCCTGGTGCAGAATACGTACGTTCGTCCTCCTTGGGTAGGACAACAACCTTAAAACTAGCTAGACAAAACTCTATCATGAAGTCCCTCAAATTATATCGACTTAATCGCCGAGGCCAATGGCGAGCGGGTCATTAGTTAATAGCGCTATGAGGTTTAACAAACCTCACACCGTGCCAGTCGGACGGGCGTATACTAATGGACTATGGCAGATTGTCAGTGATGATAGACACTGATATAGGGCACAACTTATTTGCGTAGCAGTCGATATCATACCGTCTAGTAGTTCAAACGGGGAAAGCCCCCACTGATTATGGTTATGGTTTGGGTAATGAAAAAGGAACTGGTTAAACATACTTTCAACTACGGGGTAACCCCCACGGCAATTACGCCAACGAAAGTCAAACCACGTTTTTCAGAAAACAACTTAAAACTAAACAACCAAACGTGAACTCACTCAACTTTGTTGTTGACTAGTTGTTA
>JARYGA010019022.1:0-45096 GCA_030545235.1 Helianthus tuberosus
GACTGACTACCCAGCTAGTCTCTCAGACTAACTCCCCAGTCTGTTAGATTGAATTGTAAACGAATTCTTTGAAATGTATTTTGTGTCTTTTATTTGTAAAAATATTTGTTTCCTGGATCTGGACATTTCGTGTATGCAATGAAAATATGTTTGTGAAAACATTTTTGTGAGAGCCCTAATGATCGTAATCTAGACTCGAGAAAGAATCATAGTTCGCTACGATCGAAGCTCTGATACCAAGCTGTCACACCCTGACTTTTGTGGAAGCGTGGTTATTGGTGTGACTTCTTAATACCATAACATTCAATCATAACAATGCTAAATGATAAAACCATAAGATGTTCATCCATATATTAAGTTTAGAAAATACCACAACATACTTGTCTGAAACGTTGACAACAAGTTTTAAGTTACAACCACCACATGTTTAAATGAGTTCATGACGACTCAACAAAAGACCTTAAATAAAACCGGGTTTAGAAACATGTATCCCGTCCAGGAATAGGATACATCCTCTAAAATCTACGACCACGGATGACATCTTTTATTTATACGCAGCTTGAAAACATGCACACCTGCCAGATCAATTTAGTTCCCTGAACTACATGTAATTTGAAAACATCAACAAAAGTTGAGCGAGTTCATGTGTTTTGTATTTGTATGTATAAACCTTTGTAAACAGTGTATGTAAGTATGTCCCGGTATGATTGCAAACAAGGAAAAGATAACCAATGGTTTGCAAGGCCACTGATATGTGTGATGGTGTAGGAAGACTCAAACCTAGCAAAGTTGCACCGGGCTTCCGGCTGGAAGACATAGTCACCCTATGGGCCACCCTGGTCCTCATGGGTGTGGGCTCGCTACACCCAAATAGATCTATCACTCATGCCCCTCGGTCTTTATACGAAGATTAATGGTCCCAAGTATCCATCTACCCATTCACATGATCTATGGTTCTTTCCTAGGCTAACCATACCAATTGTATTTATATGTAATCCTTTTGTAACATGTATTTCACCCCCGAAGTTAATAAACAAAACAGTTTAAAGAAAAAGGGGGACATGAACTCACGGTATTACGTCTTCAGAATCGTAACCCAAATCTCTTCAGCAAACACGGCTACCTACAATGTACTACTGTCTATTAGACGAACGGGCCGTGCCTTGGCTCAGAGTTTAACGTTTTTGAGTTACGTTTCTTATGTTCCCAATATTATTCCAAGTTATAATTTCTTGTTAAAATAATAATTATTTTAACTTTACTATTATATTTAATTTTGGAATAATTGTTTAAGCAATATTTTGTAATAATACTTCTCAAGTATTTATTTCCGTATTTCCTTCCCAAGGATGGGGGTATCTCATACATGTATATTTGTATTTGTAGCTCCAAAACAATATATTTTCAAGTGTTATCTTACAAAATATATATAACTTATTTTGTCCAAAAATAATGTATTTCAAGAAAATATATATTTTTCTCAAAAATCATATATCTTCTAAACATTCTAGGAAAAAAATATTTTTATTTCCCAAAAATAATATATTTTTCTCCTTGTCCAAAATATGATATCACTTTGTAATATTCACAAAAATCATATTTTCATTTCTTGTATCCAAAATAATATTTACCAAAAATATATTTATAACGGTATTTTCCGGAATATTTTGTAAGTTACGTTCTATCGTTCGGTTCCACAATATTATGTGTGTAACTTATATATTTATTCCTTGTGATTTTTTGTATTATTTTGGGTTGTAAATTCTTGGTATTTTGTTGAGTTATATTATTTTTTCCTAAAATAATATAACTATTTCACAACGTATACAAATATTCACACAAGTGTCTCTTATATATATATATATTCTAAATATATATATTCACCCGTTTTTATTTATAAAAACCAACCTCCAATACTTGTATTTTTGTAACAAAATCTATGGCATAGTTTGTATTAAAAACCATAGTTAAAACTCACTTGTAAATACTTGTTTAGAAAATATTTTACTAAGTGTTTTTATTTTTAGAAAATTTTGCCATAGTTTCCCCTAAAAATGGAGGTGTCCATGCCATCAAAGCATATCATTTTCTTTTCAAAAATCATCACAAACAAGCAACAATCAATCCCTAAACAACTTACACTTACCAAGTGCAAAAACTATACAATTTACATAACAACATGAACTTGTTCTTTCACAAACACTTGTAGTAACTTGGTAGTGTTTTTAGTAGGTTTAGTAATCCTTTAAAGTGTGTTCACTTCTTTAAAATCTCATTCTTGAAAGATTTGGATGTTTACAACTTGTAAACATGTTTTACAAAAACGTTTCTTTGTGAAATCTTCTTGTTTCTCAAGTGTTTCTACACTTGTTTTATCACCAAAAATAGTGTATGCTTAAGTATGAACCAAGATCTTCTAAAAATCATATTTTGAACTTGGTTCTTTTAGAAAAACCATTCATAAATCTTAGATCTATAAGTTTATCAACTCATTTGATTATCATTTTTTAAGAAATCATTTTATTTTCAAGTTCATGCTTACACGTGAGGATGATCATCTTGTTTCATCACATAATCATCCTCTCACTTTCTAGATCATGTGTTTAATCACAATCTAGCAAGCTCCTTATGATGATCAACATCATAATCTCAAGAAAATAACAATCAAGTATCATTCATACACTAAACAACATAGTTTCATCCATATTTCATCATATGTTAAGCTTATGTTCAAGATTCAAGATTATGTTCTTTAGTGTTCTTGTGATTTACATCATAATACATCTTTTAACCAACTAAATATGAAGTAAATAAGGATCATGAGAGTCTTTCAACTAGCACAAGGCTAAGGAAGAACACAAGATGATGGTGATGACAAAAGTGGAGGATAATAGCAAATGATGGAGGTCCTTCAAGATCCACAAGCACCAAGCTCCTTTGTATGGCTCCTTACACCTTGTGTACACTTGGAAATGGATGAACTTGAAATGAAAATGGTGGTGGTGTGGAGAGGGGTGTTCGGCCGAGAGCTTGAGGAGGAGAGGGAGAGAGATGAAGTGTTAAGTGTGGTGATGAGAATGATCTATTATGTTATACTTATACACATATAGAGCTTTTATCCATTAGGTTTTATGTTTCATATAGTACACACATTATGTTGATCAAATCTCTACAAATCTAAGTAAGATCTAATGAGATTTTAGTGGATCAAGAGAAGATTTGGGGTGGGGCCAACCCTTGGTGCCGTAAATCATGAGGGGGGGGGGGGTAAGTGTAAGTTTAAATGGTAAGTTAGATAACTAAGTTAGATTTCAAGTATATTAGTTAGGTGTTCATGTGTATGAAGTGTTATATAGTGTGTTAGGGTGTTCGGGGATCATAACTAGCTCAGAAATAATAAAACAATGTTTTTAGTATAATTTTGGTGTTTCGGGGAGTGTCCGGTTGTTTGGTTAGATACCGGTTCGTCAAAGTGTCAAACTATTCCGTTTAGTGATCTTTAAGTTCTGACAACTCGTATTTCAGAACCTATCTTTGTGTTAATGTAACGTATGTGAATCTATGTGATTATATGAACTTTGATGATAAATGGAATATTATGTTATTATGTTATCTGATTATGTGAATGCATGTATGTATGTAATATTATCCCACAAAAATAAACGGATCACACAACACTTGGCCGATCGCACAAGCCCATTCGGGCTACACTCATTACATTCGGATCAAGGGCAGCCCATGATGGTTCGGCCCACTCTCTCTTTACACACATAACAATTAGGGGAAAGGGTATACTCCTCAGTTGTTGCTAAAAACTTCACACACACGAACCCTAGCACCTCTCTCTCTCTAAGCCGACGCCAAACAACATCCCATCCTCATCGAAGCTTTTGATTCGGATCACCCTCATTCATCTCTAATCGGTTAGTGTTTCATGTTATGTATTTTTATTGAATGATGATGTTTATATGATGATGTATTGTTATGATGGTAGGAATAATATGTGATTGATCATGAATGATTGTAATCGACTCTATATGGGTTTGGATCCGAATGGTTTGGTTTTGTTAATACAAATTGGATTTGTTGATGAATGAAAACCGAATGCTTGTTAATCGGCTGTGATATGTTTACGATTAGGATGATTCAATGTGTTGTCATAATAGGATGCATGTTAGTGATCAAGAACAAGAATCATGTCAATATGTTTAAGTGTTGATAAGTTGTTGTTCATGATTTTGGTTAGTTAGGGTTCATAAGAATTTTGAGATAAAAACCTTGTTTTGATCGATATATAGTTTGATTAGAACTATTGATTCTGTTGATTGATTTTATGCAAATATGGAAATTGTTAAAGTGGTCAAATGAGTTGATTGAAATATGTAACTGATTGCAAGATTTTAGGGATAATAAAACCAATCGCACAAGAGTCCTTGGTCGCACAAGGACCCAATGCGCACAAGTTGTTGATCGCACAAGATCAGGTCGCACAAGACCTGATCTGATCGCACAAGGTACCATCAGTCGCACAAGATTAATAGGATCGCACAAGACACATGTTTGTTGTTTGGGCCGTATGCATGTTGGACTACTTTTGTTTTATTGGGCCAGGTTAGCCGCCAATCGCACAACCCGTTGTGGATCGCACAAGTCATGCTGATCGCACAAGGGGTCAGGCCGCCTGTTTATTGGGCTTCATCTTTCGGGTCGCACAAGTTTGGACTTGATGAGTACTTAACTGCTACTGTTAATGTATTATGTGTTTGCCATGATCAACACGTGTTCATAACCTGTTAAACTATATGTAATCATACGTGTTTTACTTGAACCTAGACCTGACTTGTATGGTAACCATGTTAGGACGTGGTTAGCCTCAACTAGCTCGATTGACCTTTCGCTTATCTGCCGAGCTAACCTAAGGTGAGTTCACACTTTCTACAAAGCATGGGATTCCCAGGGGTTGGGAATGGGTTAAGGAATATGGATTCCTCGTCTTTTCTTGGGTAGGACAGTACGGGTTCAGGAATATAATTCCTCGTCCTCTTGGACAGTTTACATTTCACTAGACCAAAACTCTATCACGAAGTCCCTCCTTTTTATATCGACTTAATCGCTGGGCCAATGGCGAGCGGGTCATTAGTTAGATAGCGCTATTTAGGTCTGACAAGCCTCACACCGTGCCGCAGAGGACGGGCGTGAACTAATGGATCTGGGCACGTCAATGATGATAGACATTGACAGTTCAGGGCACATAAACATGACTACAGTCAGCAGTCGATATGGTAACGAGTCTAGTAGTATATACATGGGGTAGCCCCCATGGCCGAAAAGCCAGATAACTAAACATGGGGTAGCCCCCACGGCTTGATTGCCAGAGTAAATGGGTTAAACAAATCACATTTTCAACTATGGGGTAACCCCCACGGCAGGGATGCCAGTTAAAGGAAACTGTTTTCGAAACAACTTAAAACAAACACCCAACTGTGAACTCGCTCAACATTGTTGTTGACTCGTTACTACATGCTTTGTAGGTCAATAGGTTTAGCAGGAGCTTGCATGGAGAAGGGTCGTTGTGGGACATGGACAATTGTGTGCCATGTTAAACATTGAAACATTTGATCTTATATTTTGGATTTTGGATTTAATCGTTATGCTTCCTCTTGCAACTTAATCTATGTTTTGTTTGGACACCAATTGTATTGGTTGGATTTTTATTACTGCTTACATGCTTGTTCAATGTGATTGGTGGCTGGATCCTGGTCAGTCACGCCTCCAAGCGGTGATACTCCACAAGTGGATTTTGGGGGTGTGACAGATTGGTATCAGAGCCATTGGTTATAGAGAACTTGGTTTTAATAAGGGAAAACGTTTTTGTTAAAACCAGACTATAACCTGTACAGTGCTCTACGATCCACAATGACGCTTCGCTCCACGTGCAAGACTCGACATTCTAGGTGATTTGGTTTATGTTTTATTGCCTACTTGCTAGATTACATAGAACTTTGCTTATGATATGCCTAGATAAACGTAGCAACGATAGTTTGAAAACACGTGTGTGCTTACTCTCTTCTGTCATCGCACTTTCGCGAACCCCTCTCACTCATGTTTCCCTTGATATGAAGATCATGGCTGGACGCATTAACATGACTCAAGCCCAGTTGACGGCTCTGATTAACCAACAAGTTGCTGCGGCACTTGCAGCCGCACAGGCAGGAGGTATATCCTGCAGTCGAAACTTACTCTAGGATCCTTAGATCCTACTCTCGTGAACCAACCCTTGTGTTAAACATTATCGTTTCTTACTCTCACGACAGGTCAACCTGCACAGCCTCCTGTGTGCACTTTCAAAACTTTTATGGAATGCCGACCAACTACTTTCAGCGGCACTAAAGGAGCCGTAGGCCTACTCCACTGGTTTGAAAAGCTCGAATCTGTTTTCAAGATGTGTGAATGCCCTGAGGCTTGCAGGGTGAAGTATGCTACCGGTACTCTCGATGTAACACCTGTGCCTCCACGGCCATCAAACAAATACCAAACCAATGAAATATTATATTTCATACTTGGGATTTGTAAAAATATGTGTATCATTTGCACATATCAATTCTTATTCAATTTCAAACTCTAAATCGCTTTCTGGAAGGTTATACGCGCACTGATGCGTAAATATAACCAGTTTAATGCAACAAACACTCCGGAGTAGTGACATAGGATTAACATACCTTAAATAACCTTTACATAACTTAGAAATAAGTTTTGGAAGGTTTGGTATGCCGAAATCAAGTTTAATCGCTTACAGGGACTAAAGTTGACAAACTGCGAAAGTATGCCAATTTGAACTGTAACAGACCTTCCGGAACATGACCATAAGTTAAACATACCATAAATATCCTTTACATAGCTTAGAAATAAGCTTTTAGGGGTTCGGTGTGCTAAAATAAACTTTTGGGTCATTCAGGGACTAAAAGTGTCAAAAAGTGCACAAGTTTGCATTTTCGCGCATAACTTACGTTCTGAATACATCCGGACATCCAAAAAATTATGTTAGCACTAAAATATTTTATTTTAGTGTTCGCCATAAGAAAAATCCATTCGTCACGTCATTTGGATCGTTTTTCGCATTCGGGACCAGATTCGATGTATTAGCCGTTGTTTAATTCACAACCACACATTCTAACTTGCTTAGTCAGCGGATAAGGATGGAATTTAAACACCTAAACACCATGACATTTCAACACATGTATGGATGGAATTTAAACACCTAAACACCATGACATTTCAACACATGTATGGATGGAATTTAAACACCTAAACACCATGACATTTCAACACATGTATGGATGGAATTTAAACACCTAAACACCATGACATTTCAACACATGTATGGATGGAATTTAAACACCTAAACACCATGACATTTCAACACATGTATGGATGGAATTTAAACACCTAAACACCATGAAATTTCAACACATGTACGGATGGGATTAAGGCACGTTTTCCATGAAACGATCTTAACGGTTCGGGTATTCCTATAAATACCCCATACCCCCCATTGCTAAAATTACTAGAATTCTGATTTGAGAACCTCTAAGTTGAAACCATTGTTTCATACCTGAGATTCTTGAATCGGGATTAGCATTCGGGGACCCTTCGTAAGTATTCTTTCGTTCTTTTCCTTATTTTACTGCTTTTCGAGTCAGAAAGTCAAACTTTGTTTGACTTTCAGCGTTGACCAGTAATGGTCAATGCGAAGTTCGTTTGAACTTCGCAACGTGATTGTAATCACGTTGGTTATAGTCCCTTGGGACTATGCCTACTGATTACCACGTTGTCTAGGGTCGTAGGGTAAGCGATCTGATAAATCGCTTATACCTTCGAACCCGACCCAGTTTGGTCGATCATTAGGATCCGACCAAATACATTAGGTGACCCTAGTATAGGGCATAACCTTCCGAGGTTATACCCTATGGTCACATCGTTTAAGTTGTTGTATGATAGGTAGTTTATATGCCTTAGGTAAATTACCAGAATACCCTTTTCATGTATAATTGGTAATTAAGCATATGTAACCTAAACTTTTGTCACATAACTGATTATGTAACATGTTTAGGCATATAACACTTGTCATAGGACTAGTTAGACGGTCCGAACGCGTTTCACGCGCACGACGCGTTAAAGTAGCATAAGTTACCTTAATGGGTCGCGGTGGGTCGATAATACTTAGGTTAAGTTTCATTTAGTATGTAGGCTTTGTTAAACCATATCATATGAGTTCCTACACTAATTTGGGTTACAAACCCTCCTGCTACCCAGTCTTCCGATTTAGGTCCGGGTTAATTATGTAGTTACCTATGTTAGGTACCGTTTGATTTCCGGGACTCCTCTAGCTTACTTGGTAGTTGTTCAAGACTCCTAAGCACTCCCAGGCGAGTACATTATTCCCCTCTTTTACTGTTTTCAACTGTTTTGGGGTGACTCATATGTGCTAAATGTTTTATCAATGGTTTCGAGAACAATTATAATGTGGTTTCAAGAACAATAACAATTATTTCAAGAACGCTAACAATGATTTCAAGAACGAATACAATGATTTCAAAAACTAATGACAAATTTCAAAAAGTGAACAAACTTGTTGGTTGTAGTTACATGACCGATGACATTCATTAGCAATGATCAAGCCGACCAGTATTAGGTTATGGTACCATAGGATCTGACAAATCCCGTTATTTACTGCACCCATTGTTATGTGTGGGGGTTGTGGGTAGCGACTGAATCTGTAATTATTAACTTATCCTTTGGTAAGGGTTTGTTAAGAACGAGAACGAGAGCGAGTTGGAACGATGAACGCGTCAAGAAGGTTTGAATGTTATTAGAGAATCGACCATAAAGTAGTTTCACAATTAAAACAAGAACGACTAGAACGATTTTACAAAATGGGTTAACGATTGGGTAAACATTTTAACATGATTGACATTTGATCATGCATTTTCTCACAAAACATAACTTTGATTTAAACCAAGTTTTACTTCAATACTTTGTTTTTGTGCATATGGTTTAGTTGAGACATTTCACTTGCCATACATGGATATTTGACATAGACATTTGACATGGATATTTAACATAGACATTTGACATGGACATTTTGACATAGACATTTTACATTGTTTGGTTAAGTGATTAAGTAACGATGCGTGTGTAATATGATACAAACATGGTGGATTCGCCGCTGGTACTTCCTATATATAAGTGTTTGTATGGTATTACATATCATAGCGTTATTTGAATCATTTTAGTTTGAGACATAGAACATTTTATACAAATAACATACTTTTCACAAGACATTGATTTATAAACAACTTATCTTATGCAAACTCATTTACATGGTTATTCATTTAATCATGCATTATTTTCTTATTTATACTTATCATCCGAACTTATTATTTTTCAAATGATTTACAAAGACAAAGCAAATTACAAGGTTCATGACTAAACATTTTCTTAAACAGAAGTCATGAATCTTATTTTCACAAAACCTATGTACTCGCCAGCATTTCTTTGCTGACCTCGTTTTCACATATGTTTCAGGTATTGTTGGATGATATCGTTTGATAAGATGCATGCTCACATAGGACTGGACAAGGCCTTAGTGACTCAATAACAATGATAGACTATGTTTAAATAGTGTATTTAGATTTCCAGACGATGTAATTACTCAATGTTTAATAAAACGAAACACTTTTGATATCCATGGTTATGAAACATTAATTCTGTTGCAACACGCCCCGATGTTTCCGCCGCGATTTGTTGTGTTACGCGGTCGGGGTGTGACAGAAAGATGGTATCAGAGCCAATGGTTATAGGGAATTAGGTTATTAGTAATGCTTTGACCTAGTCTATAACCTTCTTAGGACCCTAACGCGAGTTTACTTGCGTTTAGTCATAAAACAATACCGTCACCTATCCTTAGGTGACGACCACAACAAGAACATAAATTTCAAAACCGCTTTGAAAACTAATCATCTGTTCTAGGATGATTGATTACTAGGTTTTGAACCCTCTATTGTAAGGTTTTGAACCCTCTGTTATATGGTTTTGAACCCCTTTGAATTTTCAAAATCTCGTCAAGGTTTTGGGTTTTAAATAATGTGAACACGTGCAAACTGGAAGGGTGAATGCCTGTATTCTGGGTTTTCTGTCTAGGCAAGCACTTCGTATACATCTCATCAGACGCGAGACCAGTTGTGCTTACCTGGGAATTCTTGGGATGAGTGTTCACTTATAGGCGAGCATGTCTTCGCGATACATTATTTTTGACCCATTTACTTTGATCAGCCACCGTCTCATTTGTTTGCCTTAGGTAACAAACAAATGATCGCAATCTTCATGCGTTATCATTCTGTTTTGATTGTCCAATAATCTTTCACCTGTTTCTCCCTATGCCTTTCTTTTTCTTCAAAAATGTCTCTTCATCACGATGACGCCCAGATATCTGAGCAAGCAGCCAAATTCGCTCAGCGAATAGGCGAAGTAGTCCTAAAGACTGTTGAATTAGCTACTGCCAAGTATCATCTCCAGGATGAAGCCACTCAAGAGTCACCAAGACAGGCAGGACCTAGTCAGGCGACAACACCGTCAGCCAAGAAACCAATCGAGGAATCAAAGACCATGGATGAACGATCCCCTAAGAAGTCAAAGAAGCGAAAGGCTTCTCAGAACTTCGCCATGATCGCTCATGATTCCCTCGAAATTTTTAAGTACTCGTTTCACTCTAAGAAACAAAGTACAGAAAATTAAGTGACATTATGAGTAATCGTGCTTTTCGCACATCTGTACCTTTAAATCCTTGGTTAGATAACTAAGGGTATTTTCAAATCTCATACCCATTCCGTTTTGATTTTTTTCAACATATACAGTACAAGTATTTCAAAACAATCTTCATGATCTCAAAACATTTCATATAGTTTGAAAACCATTTTTTTTCTAGATGCATTGTCTATGTTATTTCAAAAAACATTGACCATGTTATCAAAACCAACCTTTCTAATTTCAAAATATTGCATATAGTCTGAAGACAATATTAACACAATACATTTTCTGATCAAGTGCATGATTTCGAAAAGCATCATTCATGTCTTTCAAAAACCTTATACATAATTTCAAAATTCATCTCGCATGATTTTAAAACATTTTTGTAAATATATCTACCTAATACACCTACTTTATGATTTCAAAAAGTATTATATATAAGGTTTCAAAAACGTTAAACACATTTTTCTTAAAAGAACCCCATGCATAGTTTTCAAAAATATTTTCCTCATACATTGACTTAACCTTCAAAATTCTGCTTCATATGTCGCCTTGACATATCAAGCATCTCAACTTCATAAGCATTTTACATCATGTTTTGACCTAAGCACATCCAGTGCAAGGTTTCAAAACATCTTCAACTTCTAAAATTCATATGGGATCTTTTTATCTTTACAATTAGATCCTTGTGGATGATTATCATTCAAATCAGAGTCCTTAATTGGATTCCTTATGTGCCATAATTCGAACACTACGGTTCCTAATAATCGAAATCGAATTTTCTTTTTGAATCTTTCTATCTTTATAGTTGGATTCTTGGTAACGTTTAAAGTACCAAATGAAATCCACGGAATGGATTCCTAGTGTGCTTTAAATGCATGTACGCAATTTACAAGACAAATTAACGAACAATTTTGTGGTTATATGATATGTGTTCTCCTCTATGTTTTTGTGTGTTACGATTTTTTCAAATCCTCATAGAATCTTTCATATCTTCATATGAGGGATTCATAGTAGGATATTCAAAAAGTACTACCTTAAATCCTTATGGGCTTCTACGTAGTAGTTAAGACCCTTGGGTTATATAGTACCATTCCATGATTCGATGAGAGACCCTTAAGTGGTCTAGTCTAAAAGATTAATTCACAATTTGGTTAAAGAACGACATCTAGTGATGTAGCTGGACAGACTCCTTGATAGTCTATTTAGATCATTTATTGATTTAATTAAAAGGACTCTATGGGGTCTAGTCACACTCATCATAAGAATGTTCATTTGGTTTTACCCTACACATTATAAAATAGACTGTGTGAACTGTGCAAGGAATTGTCTAATTATGGACGCGTACATAATTATGAAATTTAGTGCATAGAAACCCAGTAGGATTTATTATGTGTAAGAACCGATAGTGACAAGAATAACGAAATGAGAACGATGTAATGGAGGAACGGTGGACGCACCAATGACGCTTCATATACTTGTATATAAGTATCCCTCTTACATTGCAAGCATGATGTTATTAAAGTTACTAGAAGTTCAGAACCCTAACCAATGTTGTTCGGTCTTTTCAACTTCATGTTTTAAACTCTCACAAGTTTCCTCTAAATAAATTTCGGGACGAAATTTCCTAAAGTAGGGGAGACTGTAACACCTGTGCCTCCACGGCCATCAAACAAATACCAAACCAATGAAATATTATATTTCATACTTGGGATTTGTAAAAATATGTGTATCATTTGCACATATCAATTCTTATTCAATTTCAAACTCTAAATCGCTTTCTGGAAGGTTATACGCGCACTGATGCGTAAATATAACCAGTTTAATGCAACAAACACTCCGGAGTAGTGACATAGGATTAACATACCTTAAATAACCTTTACATAACTTAGAAATAAGTTTTGGAAGGTTTGGTATGCCGAAATCAAGTTTAATCGCTTACAGGGACTAAAGTTGACAAACTGCGAAAGTATGCCAATTTGAACTGTAACAGACCTTCCGGAACATGACCATAAGTTAAACATACCATAAATATCCTTTACATAGCTTAGAAATAAGCTTTGAGGGGTTCGGTGTGCTAAAATAAACTTTTGGGTCATTCAGGGACTAAAAGTGTCAAAAAGTGCACAAGTTTGCATTTTCGCGCATAACTTACGTTCTGAATACATCCGGACATCCAAAAAATTATGTTAGCACTAAAATATTTTATTTTAGTGTTCGCCATAAGAAAAATCCATTCGTCACGTCATTTGGATCGTTTTTCGCATTCGGGACCAGATTCGATGTATTAGCCGTTGTTTAATTCACAACCACACATTCTAACTTGCTTAGTCAGCGGATAAGGATGGAATTTAAACACCTAAACACCATGACATTTCAACACATGTATGGATGGAATTTAAACACCTAAACATCATGACATTTCAACACATGTATGGATGGAATTTAAACACCTAAACACCATGACATTTCAACACATGTATGGATGGAATTTAAACACCTAAACACCATGACATTTCAACACATGTATGGATGGAATTTAAACACCTAAACACCATGACATTTCAACACATGTATGGATGGAATTTAAACACCTAAACACCATGAAATTTCAACACATGTACGGATGGGATTAAGGCACGTTTTCCATGAAACGATCTTAACGGTTCGGGTATTCCTATAAATACCCCATACCCCCCATTGCTAAAATTACTAGAATTCTGATTTGAGAACCTCTAAGTTGAAACCATTGTTTCATACCTGAGATTCTTGAATCGGGATTAGCATTCGGGGACCCTTCGTAAGTATTCTTTCGTTCTTTTCCTTATTTTACTGCTTTTCGAGTCAGAAAGTCAAACTTTGTTTGACTTTCAGCGTTGACCAGTAATGGTCAATGCGAAGTTCGTTTGAACTTCGCAACGTGATTGTAATCACGTTGGTTATAGTCCCTTGGGACTATGCCTACTGATTACCACGTTGTCTAGGGTCGTAGGGTAAGCGATCTGATAAATCGCTTATACCTTCGAACCCGACCCAGTTTGGTCGATCATTAGGATCCGACCAAATACATTAGGTGACCCTAGTATAGGGCATAACCTTCCGAGGTTATACCCTATGGTCACATCGTTTAAGTTGTTGTATGATAGGTAGTTTATATGCCTTAGGTAAATTACCAGAATACCCTTTTCATGTATAATTGGTAATTAAGCATATGTAACCTAAAATTTTGTCACATAACTGATTATGTAACATGTTTAGGCATATAACACTTGTCATAGGACTAGTTAGACGGTCCGAACGCGTTTCACGCGCACGACGCGTTAAAGTAGCATAAGTTACCTTAATGGGTCGCGGTGGGTCGATAATACTTAGGTTAAGTTTCATTTAGTATGTAGGCTTTGTTAAACCATATCATATGAGTTCCTACACTCATTTGGGTTACAAACCCTCCTGCTACCCAGTCTTCCGATTTAGGTCCGGGTTAATTATGTAGTTACCTATGTTAGGTACCGTTTGATTTCCGGGACTCCTCTAGCTTACTTGGTAGTTGTTCAAGACTCCTAAGCACTCCCAGGCGAGTACATTATTCCCCTCTTTTACTGTTTTCAACTGTTTTGGGGTGACTCATATGTGCTAAATGTTTTATCAATTGTTTCGAGAACAATTATAATGTGGTTTCAAGAACAATAACAATTATTTCAAGAACGCTAACAATGATTTCAAGAACGAATACAATGATTTCAAAAACTAATAACAAATTTCAAAAAGTGAACAAACTTGTTGGTTGTAGTTACATGACCGATGACATTCATTAGCAATGATCAAGCCGACCAGTATTAGGTTATGGTACCATAGGATCTGACAAATCCCGTTATTTACTGCACCCATTGTTATGTGTGGGGGTTGTGGGTAGCGACTGAATCTGTAATTATTAACTTATCCTTTGGTAAGGGTTTGTTAAGAACGAGAACGAGAGCGAGTTGGAACGATGAACGCGTCAAGAAGGTTTGAATGTTATTAGAGAATCGACCATAAAGTAGTTTCACAATTAAAACAAGAACGACTAGAACGATTTTACAAAATGGGTTAACGATTGGGTAAACATTTTAACATGATTGACATTTGATCATGCATTTTCTCACAAAACATAACTTTGATTTAAACCAAGTTTTACTTCAATACTTTGTTTTTGTGCATATGGTTTAGTTGAGACATTTCACTTGCCATACATGGATATTTGACATAGACATTTGACATGGATATTTGACATAGACATTTGACATGGACATTTTGACATAGACATTTTACATTGTTTGGTTAAGTGATTAAGTAACGATGCGTGTGTAATATGATACAAACATGGTGGATTCGCCGCTGGTACTTCCTATATATAAGTGTTTGTATGGTATTACATATCATAGCGTTATTTGAATCATTTTAGTTTGAGACATAGAACATTTTATACAAATAACATACTTTTCACAAGACATTGATTTATAAACAACTTATCTTATGCAAACTCATTTACATGGTTATTCATTTAATCATGCATTATTTTCTTATTTATACTTATCATCCGAACTTATTATTTTTCAAATGATTTACAAAGACAAAGCAAATTACAAGGTTCATGACTAAACATTTTCTTAAACAGAAGTCATGAATCTTATTTTCACAAAACCTATGTACTCGCCAGCATTTCTTTGCTGACCTCGTTTTCACATATGTTTCAGGTATTGTTGGATGATATCGTTTGATAAGATGCATGCTCACATAGGACTGGACAAGGCCTTAGTGACTCAATAACAATGATAGACTATGTTTAAATAGTGTATTTAGATTTCCAGACGATGTAATTACTCAATGTTTAATAAAACGAAACACTTTTGATATCCATGGTTATGAAACATTAATTCTGTTGCAACACGCCCCGATGTTTCCGCCGCGATTTGTTGTTTTACGCGGTCGGGGTGTGACACTCGAGGGTTTGGTGCTCACGTGGTGGAACGCTCAGGTTTAAATGCTGGGGTTGGTTGTTGTTAATGCCACCCCATGGAACAATTTTAAGGAAATGATTAAGGAAGAGTACTGCAATCGTGATGACATTCACAAGTTGGAGGTAGAGTTCTTCAACCTCAAGATAACGGGGTCAGAAATTGAAGCGTACACGAAAAGATCGAATGAGCTTGCTATTCTGTGTCCTACCATGGTGGACCCTCCCATTAAATGTATCGAACTATACCTTAAGGGCTTAGTGACAGAGATCCAAAGTCATGTGACTTCGGCTAACCTCGCCACCATCCAGCAAGTTGTTCAACTAGCTCATCGTCTCACTGATCAGGCGGTGGAGCAGAACAGGTTACCAAAGCGTATAAGTGCTACAGCTACTTCGGATGCTCCTAGTGACAACAAACGAAAATGGGATGGAGCTTCAAGCAAGGGTTCGAATTCTGTTCAATCTCAGTCTCAGCAGAGAAGGACTGACGACTACAAGAGTCCTAGTCAGCAATCATCTGGTAGTCAAAGTCATGGTGGGTACAAGGGAAATCACCCCAAATGCAATCGCTGCAACCTCATCCACAGCGGGCCATGCACCAGGGGTAACTGTCATTGGTGCAACAAGCCAGGTCATGCCGCAAAGGATTGCAGGAGTTTATACCCCGCAAACCAGAATCATCAACAACAACAAGCCCCACAGAATCAACGCCAGCAGCAGCAGCAGCAAGGTAACAACAAAGGGTGCTTTCAGTGTGGAGCTGAAGGCCACTTCAAGAGAGATTATCCCCATCTGAACAGGAACCAGAACAACAATAACAACAACAACCAGGGGAATGGAAACAATGGAGGTAATAACGGCAATGGTGCAAGGGGTCGTGTATTCGTTATTGGCCAAGGTGAAGCAAGGAACGATCCCAACGTGGTGACGGGTAAGTTCCTTCTCGACGACTTTTACGTTACTGTATTATTTGATTCGGGTGCTGATACTAGCTACGTGTCCTTAAAAGTTAGCCAAATGAAGCGTACCCCAACCCTATTGAACACCAAGCACATTGTAGAGTTAGCTAATGGTAAAAGTGTAGAGGTCACACACGTAGTCAAGGATTGTAATCTTGTTCTTGCTGGTCACGCCTTCTCTATCGACCTCCTTCCTATCGTTCTGGGTAGTTTCGACGTTGTCATTGGGATGGACTGGTTATCCCAACATCAAGAAGAGATTCTTTGCAACGAGAAGATTGTCCGCATTCCTCGTTCATGTGATGAACCTCTTATGATTCGTGGCGACAAGAGTGGTGCTGTTGTGAGCATCATCTCTTTCCTTAAGGCCCAGAAGTGTTTGAGAAAGGGCCACACTGCTATTTTGGCTCTCGTTACTGACACCTCAAAGAAAGAGAAGAAGAGAGAAGATTTTCCGATCGTACTCGACTTTCCTGAGGTATTCCCTGAGGAATTACCTGGCCTTCCGCCTCATCGTCAAGTCGAGTTTCAAATCGAGCTAGCTCCTGGAGCAGCACCTATAGCTCGTGCACCTTATCGCTTAGCTCCATCAGAGTTGGAAGAACTCTCTACGCAACTACAAGAACTCTTGGACAAGGGATTTATTCGTCCTAGCTCTTCGCCCTGGGGAGCTCCAGTCTTGTTTATGAATAAGAAGGACGGTACCTTCCGTATGTGTATCGATTATCGAGAACTCAACAAGGTGACTGTGAAGAATCGCTATCCTCTTCCATGCATCGACGACCTATTCGACCAGTTGCAAGGGTCGAGCTTCTACTCGAAGATTGATTTGAGATCAGGATATCACCAGCTGAGAGTCCGAGAAGAGGACGTCTCCAAAACAGCTTTTAGAACTCGTTATGGACACTATGAGTTTTTGGTCAGGCCTTTTGGGCTGACAAACGCACCTACGGTCTTCATGGACTTGATGAACCGAGTGTGCAAGCCTTACCTGGACAAGTTCGTTATAGTTTTCATCGACGACATCCTGATCTATTCGAAGAGTCAGGAGGAACACGAGCAGCATTTACGGCTCATTTTGGAACTCCTTCGAACAGAACAGCTTTATGCTAAGTTTTCGAAATGTGACTTCTGGCTTCGTGAAGTCCATTTCCTAGGCCATGTGGTAAACAAGGATGGGATCCATGTTGATCCATCCAAGGTAGACTCGATTAAGAACTGGCCTGCACCTCGCACACCAACGGAAATTCGCCAATTCTTGTGCTTGGCAGGTTACTACAGGAGGTTCATTAAGGATTTTTCCAAGATTACACAGCCTCTCACCTCACTAACGCAGAAAGGCGTTGTTTATCGATGGGGAAATGCACAGGAATTAGCATTTTAGCATTTAAAGGATAGACTTTGTAGTGCACCTATCCTTTCATTTCCAGAGGGCACAGACGACTTTGTGGTCTACTGCGACGCATCAATTCAGGGTCTTGGTTGTGTATTGATGCAACGAGATAAAGTTATTTCGTATGCCTCACGCCAACTCAAAGTTCATAAAAGGAACTACACTATGCATGATTTAGAGCTGGGAGCTGTTGTCTTTGCACTTAAGATATGGAGACATTACCTGTACGGTACCAAGTGCGCCATCTACACCGATCACAGGAGTCTCGAGCATATCTTCAAATAGAAGGAACTGAATATGCGATAACGACGATGGGTCGAGCTACTGAATCATTACGAATGCTCGATCAGGTACCACCCAGGCAAAGCCAATGTTGTGGCTGATGCACTCAGTTGAAAGGACACTACGCCTAAGCGCGTACGAGCTTTACAACTCACTATTCAATCTAGTCTTCTTACACAGATACGAGATGCTCAGGTAGAAGCATTGAAACCAGAAAACGTCAGGGCTGAAGCCTTACGCGGCTCAAGGCAATGATTAGAACAAAGGGAAGACGGTGCTTACTACGTAACAGGACGCATTTGGGTCCCACTCTATGGCAACCTACGAGAGCTTGTGATGGATGAGGCACACAAGTCTCGCTACTCAGTACATCCTGGTTCGGATAAGATGTACCACGATATCAAAACTACGTATTGGTGGCCTAGCATGAAGGCCCACATAGCAACTTACGTCAGCAGGTGTTTGACTTGTGCGAGAGTCAAAGTCGAATACCAGAAACCTTCAGGCCAACTCCAACAACCAGAGATACCACAATGGAAATGGGAGCAAATTTCCATGGATTTTGTTACTGGCCTGCCTAGATCTCAACATGGTAACGATACTATTTGGGTGATCGTGGATCGACTCACGAAGTCTGCACACTTCTTAGCTATCAAGGAAACGGATAAGTTCTCCACTTTAGCAGACGTATATCTCAAGGAAGTGGTCTCGAGGCACGGGGTGCCCACCTCTATTATCTCTGATCAAGACGCATGTTTCACTTCAGAACTTTGCCAAGCGATGAACAAATCCTTTGGCTCACGATTAGACATGAGCACAGCGTATCACCCTCAGACGGATGGGCAGTCTGAGCGCACTATTCAAACTTTAGAAGACATGCTTCGGGCATGTGCAATTGACTTTGGCAACGGCTGGGAAAAGCATCTGCCACTTATGGAATTTTCGTATAATAACAACTACCACACTAGCATTAAAGCTGCTCCGTTTGAGGCATTGTACGGGCGTAAATGCCGGTCACCTCTTTGTTGGGCAGAGGTGGGGGATAGTCAGATCACTGGCCCAGAAATTGTGGTAGACACAACAGAAAGGATTGCTCAAATACGACAACGAATGGCGGCAGCTCGTGACCGTCAGAAAAGCTACGCCGATAAGGGCAGGAAACCACTCGAGCTCCAGGTTGGGGATCGAGTGCTACTCAAAGTTTCACCCTGGAAGGGTGTGGTTCGTTTTGGCAAACGAGGCAAACTTAACCCACGATACGTTGGACCATTCGACATCATAGAGAAAATAGGCAGGGTGGCCTATAAACTGAACCTACCAGTAGAACTCAGTGCAGTTCACAACGTTTTCCACGTGTCGAATCTGAAGAAATGTCTGTCAGATGAAACCCTCATAGTTCCTTTGAAGGAGCTCACTATCGATGAGCAGTTACGATTCGTCGAGGAACCAGTTGAAATCACAGACCGGGATGTTAAGGTCCTCAAGCGCACTAGAATCCCTCTCGTTCGAGTTCGTTGAAACTCACGTCGTGGCCCAGAGTTCACCTGGGAACGCGAAGATCAGATGAAACAAAAGTATCCCCAACTGTTCGCAAACAGTACAACCACTACTGAGGCTGAAGCTACGGAATTTCGGGACGAAATTCTAGATCAACGGGGGGAGGATGTGACACCCCAGGAAAACCAAGAAAACCATGCAACTTAACTAGCTTCCTCAGTGAGTACGTACCAAATTTCGGGACGAAATTTCTTTTAACTTGGGGATAATGTGACAACTCGTATTTCAGAACCTATCTTTGTGTTAATGTAACGTATGTGAATCTATGTGATTATATGAACTTTGATGATAAATGGAATATTATGTTATTATGTTATCTGATTATGTGAATGCGTGTATGTATGTAACATTATCCCACAAAAATAAACGGATCACACAACACTTGGCCGATCGCACAAGCCCATTCGGGCTACACTCATTACATTCGGATCAAGGGCAGCCCATGATGGTTCGTCCCACTCTCTCTTTACACGCATAACAATTAGGGGAAAGGGTATACTCCTCAGTTGTTGCTAAACACTTCACACACACGAACCCTAGCACCTCTCTCTCTCTAAGCCGACGCCAAACAACATCCCATCCTCATCGAAGCTTTTGATTCGGATCACCCTCATTCATCTCTAATCGGTTAGTGTTTCATGTTATGTATTTTTATTGAATGATGATGTTTATATGATGATGTATTGTTATAATGGTAGGAATAATATGTGATTGATCATGAATGATTGTAATCGGCTCTATATGGGTTTGGATCCGAATGGTTTGGTTGTGTTAATACAAATTGGATTTGTTGATGAATGAAAACCGAATGCTTGTTAATCGGCTGTAATATGTTTACGATTAGGATGATTCATTGTGTTGTCATAATAGGATGCATGTTAGTGATCAAGAACAAGAATCATGTCAATATGTTTAAGTGTTGATAAGTTGTTGTTCATGATTTTGGTTAGTTAGGGTTCATAAGAATTTTGAGATAAAAACCTTGTTTTGATCGATATATGGTTTGATTAGAACTATTGATTCTGTTGATTGATTTTATGCAAATATGGAAACTGTTAAAGTGGTCAAATGAGTTGATTGAAATATGTAACTGATTGCAAGATTTTAGGGATAATAAAACCAATCGCACAAGAGTCCTTGGTCGCACAAGGACCCAAAGCGCATAAGTTGTTGATCGCACAAGATCAGGTCGCACAAGACCTGATCTGATCGCACAAGGTACCATCAGTCGCACAAGGTACCATCAGTCACACAAGATTAATAGGATCGCACAAGACACATGTTTGTTGTTTGGGCCGTATGCATGTTGAACTACTTTTGTTTTATTGGGCCGGGTTAGTCGCCAATCGCACAACCCATTGTGGATCGCACAAGTCATGCTGATCGCACAAGGGGTTGGGCCGCCTGTTTATTGGGCTTCATCTTTCGGGTCGCACAAGTTTGGACTTGATGGGTACTTAACTGCTACTGTTAATGTATTATGTGTTTGCCATGATCAACACGTGTTCATAACCTGTTAAACTATATGTAATCATACGTGCTTTACTTGAACCTAGACCTGACTTGTATGGTAACCATGTTAGGACGTGGTTAGCCTCAACTAGCTTGATTGGCCTTTCGTTTATCTGCCGAGCTAACCTAAGGTGAGTTCACACTTTCTACAAAGCATGGGATTCCCAGGGGTTGGGAATGGGTTAAGGAATATGGATTCCTCGTCCTTTCTTGGGTAGGACAGTACGGGTTCAGTTTTATAATTCCTCGTCCTCTTGGACAGTTTACATTTCACTAGACCAAAACTCTATCACGAAGTCCCTCCTTTTTATATCGACTTAATCGCCGGGCCAATGGCGAGCGGGTCATTAGTTAGATAGCGCTATTTAGGTCTGACAAGCCTCACACCATGCCGCAGAGGACGGGCGTGAACTAATGGATCTGGGCACGTCAATGATGATAGACATTGACAGTTCAGGGCACATAAACATGACTACAGTCAGCAGTCGATATGGTAACGAGTCTAGTAGTATATACATGGGGTAGCCCCCACGGCCGAAAAGCCAAATAACTAAACATGGGGTAGCCCCCACGGCTGGATTGCCAGAGTAAATGGGTTAAACAAATCACGTTTTCAACTATGGGGTAACCCCCACGGCAGGGATGCCAGTTAAAGGAAACTGTTTTCGAAACAACTTAAAACAAACACCCAACTGTGAACTCGCTCAACATTGTTGTTGACTCGTTACTACATGCTTTGCAGGTCAATAGGTTTAGCAGGAGCTTGCATGGAGTAGGGTCGTTGTGGGACATGGACAATTGTGTGCCATGTTAAACATTGAAACATTTGAACTTATATTTTGGATTTTGGATTTAATCGTTATGCTTCCGCTTGCAACTTAATCTATGTTTTGTTTGGACACCAATTGTATTGGTTGGATTTTTATTACTGCTTACATGCTTGTTCAATGTGATTGGTGGCTGGATCCTGGTCAGTCACGCCTCCAAGCGGTGATACTCCGCAAGTGGATTTTGGGGGTGTGACATAAGTACCCTTTTGTGACACTTTTAATTTCCGACACTTAGGAAAGCATTCAGGACCATTTTGCCATATTTTTGCATGTTACTAGGTTGTTCGAATGCTGAATTTTGCTGAAATATGCAGAATTCTGCACTTTATGTGGGTTTTAGGCACTTTCCTGCACTTAAACTATCACCTAGTGAAGCAGTTTTATGGTCCTTACTTCCTTACACACCATACTAGTGTAGAACTTGGTTTCCGGCTCATACTGGGTCTCAAAACACTGTATGTCTATGTACTGAACATCGTCAGCATTTTTCTGAGTTATCCGCTAACTGTGCTAGCTGTGCTTTGTGCATCATGTATGTTAATAATGTTTGCATGTGATAATGAGGTGACATCATGTAATATGGGGTGCACATGTAAGTATGATGCAGAAATCAGAAAGCAGTTTAAGTCATTAATTGTAATTCAGCACAGTCATTAAGCACTAATCATAATTAATTAATTGTACGGATACCTGTATTCATGAGGGTTGTCACATTCTCCCCCTGTTAAGAAAATTTCGTCCCGAAATTTAAGTTCTGCTACTAGCTGCAGGGGTCTTGGGGAACAAATGTGGGTATTTTGCTTTCATGCGATCCTCACGTTCCCAAGTGAACTCTGGGCCGTGTCGCGCGTTCCAACGTACCTTGACGAGTTTAACACTACTCCGTCGTGTCTTGTTAACCTTCCAATAGTAACCTCAACAGGTTCTTCAGTAAAGTGGAGAGTGTCATCAATGTGGACTTCATCGGCAGGAATGACAACTGTTTCTTGAGTTTGACTCTTTTTCAGATTAGATACATGAAATGTATCATGAACGCCATTCAGTTCTGCGTGTAAATCCAACTTGTAAGCTACAAGACCAATCCTCTCCAGGATTTTAAATGGTCCAATGTATCGCGGGTTCAACTTCCCACGCTTCCCAAAGCGTGCTACACCCTTCCAGGGTGAAACCTTTAACAAAACCATATCTCCTACTGCAAACTCCAACGGTTTCCTTCTTCAGCCCGCATAACTCTTTTGTCGATCACGAGCCGCCTTTATGCGCTCTCGGATCTGTGTAATCTTATCAGTCGTCTCTTGAACCAATTCAGGACCAACAAGCTGTCTATCACCCGCGTTTGCCCAGCATAACGGTGATCGACACTTGCGTCCATAGAGAGCTTCAAATGGTGCAGCTTGGATGCTCGCATGGTAGTTGTTGTTGTATGAGAATTCTACCAAGGGTAAGTGAGTGTCCCAACTACCACCCAAATCCATTACGCAAGCTCGTAACATATCTTCCAATGTTTGAATCGTTCGTTCGCTCTGGCCATCTGTCTGCAGATGGAATGCAGTACTCAGATTCAACTGAGAACCAAAGGCTTCTTGGAAGGATTGCCAGATCCTTGACACAAACCTTCCGTCTCTATCAGAAATGATCGAGAGAGGCACTCCATGCCGTGCAACTATCTCTCACAGGTATAGCTCAGCAAGCTTGCTAGTGTTGTCTTTCTCCCTGATTGGCAAAAAGTGTGCAGATTTGGTCAGACGGTCCACGATTACCCAAATCGTATCGTGACCTCTGGGTGTCCTTGGTAATTTCGTTATAAAGTCCATTGAAATCTGCTCCCATTTCCACATGGGTATTTCAGGTTGTTGCAGAAGACCTGAAGGCTTCTGATATTCGGCCTTTACCTTGGCACAAGTCAAACATTTGCCAACATATGTTGCAACATCACCCTTTAATCTCGGCCACCAATAAAAATCCTTTAAATCTTGGTACATTTTATCCGATCTTGGATGGATCGAGTACCGTGATTTGTGAGTTTCATCAAAAATAACGTCTCGTAGACCACCGAAGAGGGGAACCTGTAACACCCCAAATTTCGTATGTTATAAAATTGTAATATGTTACTGATGCTTAAATAATAGAAAACGGTAATTTTAGATTTGTACCGTAAGAAAATTATGGTAAGTTTAAAGTATGTATAATATATATAAATAACCTAAGTTAATCAATGCAAAAATAAGACCAAGTTAGAATGCGGAGTATAACATGTCATGTTTTAAAAAGTGAAGGACTGAAAATGAAAATGGAAAATAAACTTTTCATTAAAACAAAACTTGGTCAGTAGGGTGCGGGGTATGTGCGATCGAGAAGGGAGCTAGGGGAAGAAACCTTCACCCTAAATCTCACAAAATTTACAAAATTGAAGAAGTTGAAGCTAAATTCTTAGTGCATGAGTTAGGGATTTTGATCTCCTAAGTCTATTTGATACCAAGTAAGTCCAATTTTATGTTTTAGTAAAGATTTATGAATTAGGTTATGTGAAATTCATGAGTTAGTATGAAATCAAGCATAAATGTTAGACGCTATGAACACATAGAGGTGGTATTATGTGAAATTTTGATTGTATTGATAGTTTGGGGTAAAACCCACTTGTGATTATAAGGTTATGAGGTTTTGTGAAGTTTATGAAATAAATTGTGTAATGATCATGTCAAAATTATGCTATAGAAGAAATTTTGATGGTAATTTGGTATAGGACATGTGTAGTATTGCTATGATTTTGATTATGAAAGAATATGTTAATCCATGGATGAATTATGGAAAATATGCTTAGGGTACTTGTACTTTATGTTTTGTAAATAGTACGCACACCATGTGTTCGATGAAATGCCTTAGAAAGATTTAGTTGCATTTTGACATGAATCCTTGATAAAATGATGTTGTGAAATGAAAATGGATGAACGTTTAGATATGTAATGTCATGGTGAATAAGTAAAAAAATTCATATGTGATGCAATATATACGAAAAATTAAAAGTGTTAAGTTATAACACATAGGCACGAAGAAAGAAGAAGGCACGAGTCAATCGAAGTCACAAGCATTGCAAGATCACGGTAAGTTCATATGAACTTAATTCTCCTTTTATGTAGATCTACGGATGATAGCTTAGCAATTAAATTTTATGTGTTGAGTTGTATGTTCGTTCATGGTGAAATTTTGATATGTTGTATGTTGAAAAAATGGATAAGTAGCACAATAGTATCGGATGTATAATGACCACTCAAGTGGGTCAAAATCGTTTCGAAAGTAGGATGTGAAATGGATAAGTAATGACTTGTTGTAAACGGGTCAAAAATGATGAAATTGTATCAAGTATGCATGATAAAATTTACCCGTTGTAGATGGGTTAAATAAGGCATGTATGACGAATAGCGAGGATGTTTGAGCATGGGCTCATTACTAATGGGCCGAATGGGATGTATGTATGAATGTTAACGAGATGTTGGAAATGAAAGAGAGTAAATGGAAATAATGCTAAAACGGAAAGAATGGTTTCAACAAGGACTTATTAACAAAATGGTAATTTTGTTAATGGGTCGAATAGGAATAGGAAATGAACGTTACGGATTTTGTTTGGTATTATGATTTAACGAATGATTTGATCTTGTGTATGATAGGTAAATCTCATACTTGATGTCGGCAAGCTCGGATCGAACACACACTAAATCGCCACTTTGCGCTTCCGGTTCAAGTTATCTTTTGTAATGAGTCAAAATAATTTTTGAAATGTAAATTATTAATCTTATGTTTTAAGATGTTCGTAAATAGTTTGGATTTTAAAACCTTTTGGGTAGTTCGGACAAAACCCTTGTGTTAAGTCTTGTAAGGTCACAACTTTTATTTCTTTTGAAAAAGTGTTGTAGAAGTTTAATTGAATGATGATTGTTAAAGCAGGGTAATTGTTTATAGTACGAACTGTTAGTGCACTATGTCTATTGACTTCGTCTTGTATCATGTAATAGGATTGAATTGGTTTTTCAGTGCATAAGGTAATTTAGCTTGAAAGTGATGATTTACCTTGAAAGTGACATGTGTCATTTCAAGCTAAATCATGATTTAGCTTGAAAGTAGCATGTGTCATTTCAAGCTAAATCTCATCTCTATATATAGCTTTCAAGCTAAATCATTTTAGACTTTTGCACATTTGAAATTTGGAGAGCTTAGATTCTAGAGAGAGAGTCTAGAGAGAGAAAGTACTCCAAGTGATTCAAGGTTCTTTGTACGTTTCAGATTTATAAATAGAATCACGTTTATATTACATCTTGTGTGTTTCGGTCTCGATCGTTCACGGATTCCGCACGTCGAACTTTCGTTACGCAATCGTACGGTGTCAAAACAGGTCCTAACAAGTGGTATCAGAGCAGGAGCTCGATTGCATTGATCAAACAACAAGATTCGTATCAGATTACAACGTTTTCAGATCTGAATTGCATCATTTCTTCTTCATCTACTCATTCTTTCACGTTTTGATCGGTTTTTCGTCAAATAGAACGGGATTTTACTGTCCGAATTGGATGATTTTTTAGTATATTGTGCGAAAATAGTTGATATACAATCCTGCCAAGTTTCAGATTCAAATTCCTTGTCGTTTAGGAGAATTTCGAGTTTTTGTGTCCGACTTCGTAACAATCAGCAAGATTTCGCTTGAATTCGTAACAATCAGCAAGATTTCGCTTGAATCCGTAACTAACAGCAAGATTTCGCTTGAATTTCAAGCGAAATCCTTATAAGTCAGATTTCGCTTGAACGAACAACTACTGGATTTCGCTTGAATGAACAACTGCTGGATTTCGCTTGAATAATCTGAAGATTTCGCTTGAACATGATGTTTGGTCTTGATTTCGCTTGAGATAGTACATAATATCAGATTTCGCTTGAAACTGCATAGTGTTTGATTTCGCTTCAAATCATCATCTTGAGATTTCGCTTGAAATTCATCTTAGGATTTCGCTTGAAGTTTTTAACAGTTGATTTCGCTTCAACTGATTAACTTGAAATTTCGCTTGAAAGCTGTTGAGTCTTGATTTCGTGGTCAACTAGTGATTTCGCTTGAGAGTCCTATTTCGCTTGAAAAGTGAAATTTCGTGTCGAGATTATTCCACGTCAACTGTGTATCAGTTTGTTTCAGGATATTTGATATTGTGTATACTGATTGTGTTTGTTTGTTTGTCTATTCAGGTTTGCATCATGGCTGAGGAATTTTTCAATACATTTTACAATGCGTTCGCAACCGAATCGTCTGAGGCTACAAATATTACACCAAAAACCATTTCTAAGGTGCTGAATGAGAACATCAAGCATGATAACTTTTACGGAACTCACTCAAAGCCACCAACTCTTGATAGCATTGAGGATTATACCTGGTGGAAAGAACGTTTCATCAATTGGGCGAAAGCGTATGCTCATGAAAGCTGGTTTTGCTTGGAGTATGGGTATGAAAAACCAAAAGATGATAAAGGCGAAGATCTTGTGTTCAAGAAGTTTTCCAGAGAAGATAAAGCTGAATACGGAGCTGAACAGAGAATGATAGCATTGATCCAATCAGCAATCAGAAATGCTATTTTTGCTTTACTAACTCATGATGGGTCATCTAAGTCTGTCTGGGAAGCTTTACGTGTTAAAGCTGAAGGGGGTAAACAGATTAAAAAGAACAAAATCGCTTTATTAAAAAAAGAATTTGATCTGTTTGATAACATAAAAGGAGAGTCGGTGAGGCAAATGATTGAGAGATTTTGTCATCTTAAAATTGAATTGGAAAGATTAGAGATAAATAAAACAAGAGAGGAATTGATAGACAAAGTGATTGAAGCGTTACCACGAGCTGATCAGTGGCAAACGTTTGTTTTTATTTTGAAAAATGATGCTTTGTATGATACAATTACTCTTGATGCTTTGTTTGAAAAGATTGAAAGTCATGATCTGGAGCTACAAAAGCAAAACAAGATGACTGATTCTTCACATCAACAGAACGTTGGCTTGTACTACAAAAGCAGTGTGCTTTCTGATAAAGGCGTTGGTTCACCAAAAACAGCATTTAGTGGTGAAAAGATGAAAGAACCACCAACAATGTCAACAAGTCATCATTCTGGATATCATTCTTCTTCAAAGACAAATTCAGATGATTCTGAAGAAATTCTCTGCAACATTGCTCTTAAACTGAAGAATTCTCCTGCAATGAGCATAAATGCAGCTAAGCAGCAAATGAATTTCCTTGCATCTGTTCTGGAGTCATATGAAGGTCTAGTAGCTGGAAAAATTGGAAATTCTGAATTGACCAAAGAAGACTACAACCAGATTGATCCGGAAGAGATGGAGCTCATTGATATCCGTTGGTGTTTAGCTAGTTGTATCCGAAGAGCTCAGAGGTATATGGAGATTACCGGGAAACAATCGCTTGGAGGTGCTTCAACAAAGCTTGGATTCGACAAATCCAAAGTGACCTGCTTCAAATGCAAGCAAAAGGGTCATTTCAAAAGAGAATGCAGAAATTCTGAAGTTGGTGAAGGAAGTGAACGTCCTTTCAACGATGATTATTATCGAAAGGCAATTTACCATCGAAGCAGAGAAGAACCAAAGTTGATTGAAGAAAAGCCGAGAGAAAAATCAAGAGCATATGCAGTAATCTATCCTGATGAAGGATTTGACTGGAGCACAGTTTGTCCAGAAGAAGATCGTTTAGAGAATGTTCGTAAAACAGCTAAAGGGAGAGCTATGACAGAAGAAAGAAAGTTTGTTTTTGTTGCTAAGATTCAAGATGAAAACAAAGACAAAGATACTGCTGAAATAAATGAAGAAAAAGTTGAGATCAAAGAGAAAACTCGAGAAGAGATCTTGAGTGAGAAGACCTACAGAGAAAGAAATGTGGTCTACAACAGAATGGATGACATGCAGGAGGAGTATGAGATGGCTGTCGGTAGCAAAAGATGGGATAAAAAGAGAGAATGTTATTATAACAGAGAAGGAGAACCGGTTGTTCCCAAGAAAGATATAATTTTCGATGATGTTCTTCTCAAAGTCCCGTTGAGAGCTGAATACTATAGAAATGTGTTGAAAGATGACACATACGCTAAGAGATTTGAAAAGGAAATCAGATATGCTATGTTATCGTGTCTGAGAAAAAGGGATGAGGAGAGAATGAAGAAGAATGTTGAAGAAATGGTGAACAATCTGAAGATAGCTGCTGAAGAGGTTAAAGCAGAAACTGTTGAAGTTGAAGCTGTGAAGGAAATCAAAAGTGAAGAAGTTGTTGTGAATGAAGAGGTTGAGAAAGCTGTTACTGAAGAACAGCAGATTGAAGAAGAGGTGAACAAAGAAGAAAAAGAAGAAAAGAATGAGAATGAGAAAGCTGATAATGTTGGTGATGAAGTCAGTGTTGAAGAAATGTTGAATGATGCTGATCAGAAGCAGACAAAAGCTGCTGAAAACACCGAAGTGCCAATCACTGAGGTAAATTCTGATTCTGAAAAATTGAAACTGATTGATCAGTGTAAGAAATGCATGGAACCGTGCAGAGCTTGTACTGAAAAAGATGAGCAATTTAGAACAAGAGATCTTGAATTCACAAAAATTGAAAAGATTTTCAAAGAAAAATGCAAAGAAATGTTAGAAAAAGAAAAGGTTTTTAAAGAAAATGATGAAAAACTTTCAGAAAAATGTAATAAATTAGAGAAAGATAATGAAGTTTTGAAAGAAAATGTTTTGAAAATGACAAATGAATGTGAACAAAAAGAAATTGCTTGTCGAGAAATGAAAAAGGAATATGACTCAATGAAATTATCATATCACATTACAAAAGAGTCATATGATAAAATAAAAGATGAAATGAAATATGCTCAATCAAGAATGAATTATATGTCTGAAACAACCAAAGAGCTTAAACGAATGTATGCTATAAAACAAGATGTTGTTAATTCTTATATTGAGGATATTGCTAAGTTGAAGCGACAGATTGCTGATTTAGAACAGGATAACAACAAGTTAAAGAGTTATCACGTGTCGTCATATGTGCTTGAACGAATTTTCAATATAAAACCGGGTGATGGTGAGTCTGAGCAGAACAAGAAAGGTATTGGCTCTGAGTTTCATCAAGTTCCACCACTGGGAAAATTTGCATTTTATGATGAGGAAAAGGTTGAAAAAGCTTTCAACATGGTAGACCAATTGCCAGACAACATTGACATAACCTATTCCAAATCTGATGATTCTCATGATTCAGAGGTGGTAGGTAAAGTCGTTGAAAGTGTGTTGAAAGAAGAGTCGATTGATACAGGTAAATCTGAATCACAGGATGAAGATGAAGGAAATCTTCATGATGGATATCTGAAAAACACAAAATCCAAGAAAAATTTGAATGATGATTCAAAGGGATTGGTTTATACCATGATTGGATCAGACAAATTATTCTTAGATGTTGTATTCCCGATTCAGAATGTGATTTCAGAAAAAGTTGATAAAGTTTTCAAAATGGTTGAGATTGAGAAGTCTGAAATTTCAAAGTTTGTCGGTAAGAGTCATAGAGGTTCATATAACAAACCTGGTTTCAAAAAGAAGAACATGAAGGCTGGGTTGGGTTATAAGAAGAAACAACATCGGAACAAAAACGAGACGCTGAATTTTCAAGAAAAATGAGTTTTGTTCAAGGAGGCAGTTTAGAAAAAGAAAAAGAACTCAAAATGAGACAGTCTAATGATGAGTTCTTTGCTAAAAAGAAAAAGCAACAACCACAGGTCAAAGATGTGTCCATGAGAACATGTTTCAAATGTGATCAAAAAGGACATCTTGCACGCAAGTGTCCTAATCTAAAACCTGTGGATGTTGACAAAAAGAAGATTGATGCTGAGAAACAAAAATCTGAGAATGTGAGACAAAAGTCAACCAGATTTGATTCAAAACAAACTTGGAGGTACCACACAAACAAGTTTGCTTCGAATCAAAATTGGAAGTCAAACCCGTATAGGTTCGATTCTAGACAGACTTGGAATTCTCACACACCCAGATTTAGAACAACACAAAGTTGGAAAACAACAGTTGATATGACAAAACCCCAAGAGTTTTGGAAACCAAAAGTTGTTGTTCAAAATCAAAATGTTCAAAAAGTTTCACATTTTTACAAACGAGGAACACCAAAAGGTCAAATATGGAGTGTTAAGAAACATGTTGATTTGGTAAAAGATGAGAAAGTTGAAGTTAAAATTGAGAAAGTTTTTGTGAAAAATGACAAAGAATTTCCAGCGTTGAATGAAAATTATTGTGTTGAAATGCCTAAGGTTCAACAGACCTGAGCTAAATTGTTCAAGTAATTGACTAATTTGTTTGTGCAGGTGCTCATGGAATTCAAAGATTGATAGAATGGAAATTGGAGCAGCCTGGCACAACAAGGAGAGGCTGCTGCTGGATCTTGTTCTGATTGAACAGGGAGTTTATATGTTTTCTGTAAATAAATAAACAATATTTCAAAAACCCTAAAAATTGAAAAATTTGAAAAACCAAAATATGTTTGTTTTTAATTTTTGTCAAATATTAAAAAAAATATACAAAAATATGTGTTGATTGAATATGCCGAAACCCTCACGGCTGAATAAACATGATTACTTTCATCAGATTGAAATACGGTTTTCAAACTGTTAAGATCAATGGGTTGTAAATCATGGGGGTATGTTATATTTTCTGCAAATCAGTGCATGTGAAGCAGAAAATGGATGGTGAGACAAAGCTATCAGTATTGGTTGTCAAATTTTCTTTAAATGGTTTTGCATTTTAGGGGGAGATATATTTTTGTTAGAAAATACAAAAACATTTGAAAATTTTGAAAAAGTCAAAAACATGATAAAATTCAAAAATTGAGTTTTGCATAAAAAGAGGAAATGATAGTACATCAGTAGACAGTTACAGTATGCAAAAGAAATGGAAAGTTTAAATGTGTTAAACGATCTCACCGTGGATGTGTCGGTAGATTTTTATACACTTAGTAAACTTTTTCGGGATATAAACCTAAATTCAAACTTGCTTATTTCGTGGGGAACATTACTTGGATATATAGGTAACCCCTGAAATCTCGTTTGAAAGGTCTCATAATCTGATATACTAGGTCTTTATACTCAATGATGTCTGGGGTATTATTCCGGGACTTCTGCTGAATGGAAGTTCTGACCTAGTCCTCGAATAATACTTTCTGCAATGCTTGAAACATAGCATTAAACCCTCAGCATGCCGATGAAACAATAAAATTGATAGTCGCTGCTGTTGTAGCTAAAAGATCCTCTAAAGGGGACATACCGTAAAGTCGAAGCTGATATCTCTCTGCGTATACGGAAGTATCGACCTGAGATCCCTCGGCCCTCGCATACCTAATTTATATACAGATATCATTGTAGTATACTCACCTGTAAGACTGATTATTGGGATTCTGGATACGGGAGTATATTCAAGAGGTGGGACACATGAATGAGTTTAAGTTCATAAGACATCTAATTCGTATCCTGATTAAGTTGAACTTTGTGTGAAAATTTAAGTGGACAAATATATCGACAATCTAAGTGAATTGTTTAATACTTACTGTGTAACTAAGCTCAACGGTACTTGTGACTTGTTAAAAACTGATATGATCCTCTGACGCATACTCAAACAAAAATATTGTCTGTAAATATGTTTGTACATATTTCTTTATTGCTTTATATTTTTAGAAAATACAAAAAGATTTTGATTTCTGCTTTATTTTCGACAACTGATGTCTGAGTGCTGAGTTTTAAAATCTAAGTATGTTGATTGTGTTTCTGAGAATAAAACAAGTTCATTAATTTGAAACTTGAAGTTTTAAAATCAAAAAATTTCAAAAACAGTTTGTGATATCTCCAAGGTCATTAACTTGAACTTGGATGATAAACTGTGAGGGAGTTGGTTTCTTTAATGCTGCTAAATCTATACAGTTTGTTGATAGGGGAAGTGGATTAGAGAATTTGATTGAGAATTCAAAATGCTGTTACTCATAAATGTTTGAGAAATTGCAGATGATAATCCAGACTACGATCCCGAAAGCAAAGTCTAAGGGGGAGTCTGAAGACAAGCTTGAAGCAAAGAGAAGCTTGTAGATGGAAAGCTAGGTGTCGATCCCAAAGCACGGAAGCTTGATGAAAGGGAGAGCCTGAAGCTGATGGAGAAGATAAAGATTGAAAGATGCTTATATTGTTACAACTTGAAAGAGAAGGCAAAATGATCAAGACTGAAGATGTGTCATATTACAAGAATAGTCATTGAAGACTTCGTCAATATCCAAGGGGGAGTCTGTTAGTGCACTATGTCTATTGACTTCGTCTTGTATCATGTAATAGGATAGAATTGGTTTTTCACTGCATAAGGTAATTTAGCTTGAAAGTGATGATTTACCTTGAAAGTGACATGTGTCATTTCAAGCTAAATCATGATTTAGCTTGAAAGTAGCATGTGTCATTTCAAGCTAAATCTCATCTCTATATATAGCTTTCAAGCTAAATCATTTTAGACTTTTGCACATTTGAAATTTGGAGAGCTTAGATTCTAGAGAGAGAGTCTAGAGAGAGAAAGTACTCCAAGTGATTCAAGGTTCTTTGTACGTTTCAGATTTATAAATAGAAACACGTTTATATTACATCTTGTGTGTTTCGGTCTCGATCGTTCACGGATTCCGCACGTCGAACTTTCGTTATGCAATAGTACGGTGTCAAAACAGGTCCTAACACGAATGGGTCATGCCCAATTTTTGTTTAAAAAATTGTATGTCACCATTATAATTTCGAATGTTAAAAAGTGGGTGTGACAGAACCCAATTTCTTCCCATGAAACACAACGTTCCTTCCTCGTTTGGTACTAACTGTTTCTCCATCCCACGGAGATATTCATTTTCAAGATACATTTCCTTAAGGGCTTCTCTCTGCGCGGCACGAATGCGCAACGAGAGGTTCGTTTGAGCAATCATTTCCAAAGCTCGAACCTTTATGGGCTTGATTCTTTCTTTCCGACTCAGGGCGTCTGCGACAACATTCGCCTTCCCTGGGTGATACTTGATTTCACAATCGTAGTCGTTCAACAACTCGACCCATCGTCTCTGTCTCATGTTAAGCTCTTTCTGATCGAATATTTGCTATAAGCTCTTGTGATCAGTAAAGATTATGCATCACGTGCCATACAAGTAATGTCGCCAGATCTTTAATGCTAACACCACAGCGCCTAATTCCAAATCGTGTGTGGTGTAGTTCTTCTCATGAATCTTCAACTGGCGCGAAGCATATGCTATAACTTTCTGTCTCTGCATCAATACACATCCCAATCCTTGACGTGAGGCGTCACAATATACCACGAAGTCGTCCGTGCCTTTGGGTAGGGATAAGATCGGTGCATCGCAAAGCTTGCTTTTCAACAACTGGAATGCTTCTTCTTGCTTGTCTCCCCATTCGTACTTCTTGTCTTTCTGTGTAAGGGAGGTCAATGGTTGAGTGATTTTCGAGAAATCCTCAATAAATATGCGATAATATCCTGCCAATCCTAGGAACTGTCGAATCTTGGTTGGCGTCTTCGGAGTCTCCCAATTCTTGATTGCCTTGATCTTTGTGGGATCCACATGAATTCCATTTCCGTTAACCACGTGACCAAGGAACTGAACCTCGCGCATCCAGAACTCGCACTTAGAGAATTTTGCATACAATTTCTCTCCCTTGAGCAACTCTAAGATGCGAAAACTACCGTCTTTCTTCTTAACAAACAGCACTGGAGCTTCCCAATGCGAGAAGCTTGGTCTAATAAATCCCTTATCCAATAGCTCCTGAAGTTGTGTTGACAGTTCTTGCATTTCTGAAGGCGCAATTCGATAAGGTGCCTTAGCTACAGGTGCAGCACCTGGAACTAGGTCAATGTGAAACTCGACTTGCCTTTGCGTCAGAAATCCTGGCAAGTCTTCGGGGAAGACTTCAGGATATTCCTTCACGATTGGAATGTCTTCTAGCTTTGGCTCAGCGGCTTCCTTGTCCACAATGTGTGCCAAGAAGGCGACACATCCTTTCTGCAAACACTTTCGAGCCTTCAAACAACTAATGATCCTTAGGGGCGTATCACGCTTCTCTCCATGTACCACAATCGTGTCTCCATTCGCCATTGGAATGCGAATGGTCTTCTCGTGACATACAATCTCTGCTCGGTTGCTCGACACCATCCCTACTACCACGTCAAAGCTTCCCAACTCGACTGGCAGTAGATCAAGCGTAAACTCGTGCTCTCCCAGTTCTATCACGCAACCTCTGATGTCATGTTTTAAAAAGTGAAGGACTGAAAATGAAAATGGAAAATAAACTTTTCATTAAAACAAAACTTGGTCAGTAGGGTGGGGGGTATGTGCGATCGAGAAGGGAGCCAGGGGAAGAAACCTTCACCCTAAATCTCACAAAATTTACAAAATTGAAGAAGTTAAAGCAAAATTCTTAGTGCATGAGTTAGGGATTTTGATCTCCTAAGTCTATTTGATACCAAGTAAGTCCAATTTTATGTTTTAGTAAAGATTTATGAATTAGGTTATGTGAAATTCATGAGTTAGTATGAAATCAAGCATAAATGTTAGATGCTATGATCACATAGAAGTGGTATTATGTGAAATTTTGATTGTATTGATAGTTTGGGGTAAAACCCACTTGTGATTATAAGGTTATGAGGTTTTGTGAAGTTTATGAAATAAATTGTGTAATGATCATGTCAAAATTATGCTATAGAAGAAATTTTGATGGTAATTTGGTATAGGACATGTGTAGTATTGCTATGATTTTGATTATGAAAGAATATGTTAATCCATGGATGAATTATGGAAAATATGCTTAGGGTACTTGTACTTTATGTTTTGTAAATAGTACGCACACCATGTGTTTGATGAAATGCCTTAGAAAGCTTTAGTTGCATTTTGACATGAATCCTTGATAAAATGATGTTGTGAAATGAAAATGGATGAATGTTTAGATATGTAATGTCATGGTGAATAAGTAAAAAAATTCATATGTGATGCAATATGTACGAAAAATTAAAAGTGTTAAGTTATAACACATAGGCACGAAGAAAGAAAAAGGCACGAGTCAATCGAAGTCACAAGCATTGCAAGATCACGGTAAGTTCATATGAACTTAATTCTCCATTTATGTAGATCTACGGATGATAGCTTAGCAATTAAATTTTATGTGTTGAGTTGTAAGTTCGTTCATGGTGAAATTTTGATATGTTGTATGTTGAAAAAACGGATAAGTAGCACAATAGTATCGGATGTATAATGACCACTCAAGTGGGTCAAAATCGTTTCGAAAGTAGGATGTGAAATGGATAAGTAATGACTTGTTGTAAACGGGTCAAAAATGATGAAATTGTATCAATTATGCATGATAAAATTTACCCGTTGTAGATGGGTTAAATAAGGCATGTATGACGAATAGCGAGGATGTTTGAGCATGGGCTCATTACTAAGGGGCCGAATGGGATGTATGTATGAATGTTAACGAGATGTTGGAAATGAAAGAGAGTATATGGAAATAATGCTAAAACGGAAAGAATGGTTTCAACAAGGACTTATTAACAAAATGGTATTTTTGGTAATGGGTCGAATAGGAATAGGAGATGAACGTTACGGATTTTGTTTGGTATTATGATTTAACGAATGATTTGATCTTGTTTATGATAGGTAAATCTCATACTTCATGTCGGCAAGCTCGGATCGAACACACACTAAATCGCCACTTTGCGCTTCCGGTTCAAGTTATCTTTTGTAATGAGTGAAATAATTTTTGTAATGTAAATTATTAATCTTATGTTTTAAGATGTTCGTAAACAGTTTGGATTTTAAAACCATTTGGGTAGTTCGGACAAAACCCTTGTGTTAAGTCTTGTAAGGTCACAACTTTTATTTCTTTTGAAAAAGTGTTGTAGATGTTTAATTGAATGATGATTGTTAAAAGCAGGGTAATTGTTTATAGTACGAACGGGTCATGCCTAATTTTTGTTTAAAAAATTGTATGACACCATTATAATTTCGAATGTTAAAAAGTGGGTGTGACAGAACCCAAATTCTTCCCATGAAACACAATGTTCCTTCCTCGTTTGGTACTAACTGTTTCTCCATCCCACGGAGATATTCATTTTCAAGATTCATTTCCTTAAGGGCTTCTCTCTACGCGGCACGAATGCGCAACGAGAGGTCCGTTTGAGCAATCATTTCCAAAGCTCGAACCTTTATGGGCTTGATTCTTTCTTTCCGACTCAGGGCGTCTGCGACCACATTCGCCTTCCCTGGGTGATACTTGATTTCACAATCATAGTCGTTCAACAACTCGACCCATCGTCTCTGTCTCATGTTAAGCTCTTTCTGATCGAATATATGCTGTATGCTCTTGTGATCAGTAAAGATTGTGCATCACATGCCATACAAGTAATGTCGCCATATCTTTAATGCAAACACCACAACGCCTAATTCCAAATCGTGTGTGGTGTAGTTCTTCTCATGAACCTTCAACTGGCGTGAAGCATATGCTATAACTTTCTGTCTCTGCATCAATACACATCCCAATCCTTGACGTGAGGCGTCACAATATACCACGAAGTCGTCCGTGCCTTCGGGTAGGGATAAGATCGGTGCATCGCAAAGCTTGTTTTTCAACAACTGGAATGCTTCTTCTTGCTTGTCTCCCCATTCGTACTTCTTGTCTTTCTGTGTAAGGGAGGTCAATGGTTGAGTGATTTTCGAGAAATCCTCAATAAATCTACGATAATATCCTGCCAACCCTTGGAACTGTCGAATCTTGGTTGGCGTCTTCGGAGTCTCCCAATTCTTGATTGCCTCGATCTTTGTGGGATCCACATGAATTCCATTTCCGTTAACCACGTGACCAAGGAACTGAACCTTGCGCAGCCAGAACTCGCACTTAGAGAATTTCGCATACAATTTTTCTCCCTTGAGCAGCTCTAAGATGGCTCTTAGATGTTGCTCATGTTCTTCCTTCGTCTTCGAGTAGATTAAAATATCATCAATGAACACGATCACAAACTTATCGAGGTACGGCTTTCGGACTCTATTCATCAAATCCATGAATACTGCTGGCGCGTTCGTCAAACCAAACGGCATAACCAGGAACTCGTAGCGTCCATAGCGAGTCCTAAAGGCCGTCTTTGGAATACTTTCCTCTTGAATTCGCAACTGGTGATAACCCGATCGAAGATCGATCTTGGAGTAAAAACTTGAACCTTGCAGTTGATCGAACAGGTCATCGATCCTTGGCAAAGGATACCGATTCTTAATGGTCAACTTGTTTAGCTCGCGATAGTCGATACACATGCGGAAACTACCGTCTTTCTTCTTAACAAACAGCACTGGAGCTCCCCAATGCGAGAAGCTTGGTCTGATAAATCCCTTATCCAATAGCTCCTGAAGTTGTGTTGACAGTTCTTGCATTTCTGAAGGCGCAAGTCGATAAGGTGCCTTAGCTACAGGTGCAGCACCTGGAACTAGGTCAATGTGAAACTCGACTTGCCTTTACGGCGGCAATCCTGGTAAGTCTTCGGGGAAGACTTCAGGATATTCCTTCATGACTGGAATGTCTTCTAGCTTTGGCTCAGCGGCTTCCTTGTCCACAATGTGTGCCAAGAAGGCGACACATCCTTTCTGTAAACACTTTCGAGCCTTCAAACAACTAATGATCCTTAGGGGCGTATCGCGCTTCTCTCCATGTACCAAAATTGTGTCTCCATTCGCCATCGGAATGCGAATGATCTTCTCGTGACATACAATCTCTGCTCGGTTGCTCGATACCATCCCTACTACCACGTCAAAGCTTCCCAACTCGACTGGCAGCAGATCAAGCGTAAACTCGTGCTCTCCCAGTTCTATCATGCAACCTCTGATGATTTCATTCGCTTCTACTAGCTTTCCATTAGCTAGTTCTATCGAATATGGAATGTCAAGCTTACTAGCTACCAACCCAAGCATTTTCTTAAACTCTAGTGATACAAAACTATAATCGGCACCAGTATCAAACAGTACAGATGCAAAGCATTGGTTGATAGGGAACGTACCAGTAACTACATTTAGATCTTGGCGAGCTTCCCTCGCACCGATGTTGAAAACCCTTCCTTGAGCTTGATTGAGCTTTGGGCACTCTCTTTTGAAATGCCCCACGTCTCCATAATTAAAACAACCTGGTCCTCGACCATTACCGTTCCCATTACCCCCTTGATTGTTATTCGCTCCACGGTTTCCATTTCTAGCTTGATTCCCAAAATTACCACGATTTCCGTTACCGCTATTTCCTCCTTTAGGGCGGTTCCCATACCCATTACCACTGTGGTTATTGTTTCCATTGCCATAACCTCTTTGACCATTGTTACCACGACCAGCACCAACCCAGCATGTTTCCTTCGAATGACCAACTCTTCCACAAGACTCACATCTACCAGCTCGGCACCATCCATTGTGATGCAACTGACACGCATCGCATTTGGGCAAGGTGCCCATATACCCTTTTCCTTTGTTTTCAGCACCAGTTTTGGCCTTGGCTGGTGCGTTTGCCTCTTCTTTCTTGCTAGCACTGCTGGTACCTTTCTTGAAATTTGAGAACTTCCTTTTGTTCTCACCAGATGATTCAACGTGAGTCTCCTTCTTTTTCTTGTCAGAAATCGAAAACTTGTTTAACCTGATAGCTTCTTCAGTCAGTGATACACTCAGATCAATAGCCTCAGTTATTGTTGCAGGCTTCGACGTTGTCACCATACTCATAATCTGAGGTGCCAACCCCCAAATAAACCGCTCGATGCGTTTGAATTCCGGATCAACCATGTATGGTACCACGCGAGATAAGTCGTGAAACCTCTGCACATATTCAGCAATTTTCGGACCGTCCATCTTGAGGTTCCAGAATTCAGTTTCCAGCTTTTGAATTTCAGCTCTGGAGCAGTATTTCTTTCGCATGAGCTCCTTCATTTCATCCCATGTCATGGCATAAGCAGCATCTTCTCCCAAGGTCTGGACTTGGAGATTCCACCAAGATAACGCTCCATCAAGGAATAATCCGGAGATATAGGTGTCTTGGTGTTGCGGAGCACACTTGCTCATTCTTATCACAGAATCAGTCTTCTCCGTCCATCTGACAAATGTCACAGCACCCCCGGTGCCGTCGAAATTCAATGGCTTACAGTCTAAGAACTGTTTATTGGTACAACCTGTACAAGTAACATCATTCACATAAAGCATTAGCGATCGCACATGGAATATCCAAATGTAACGTAATGTTTCTGTAGTGACTCAAACATTACCAAGAGGTGGGTTGCTTCCCGAGGTACCTCCGCTATGCTCGGAGCGTAAGGCCTCATGTTGTGCTATCGCCCATGAAATCCGTTCTTGTAACTCGGCCTCGGTTGTAGGCAGTGTGTTATCTCTTCGAGGAGGCATCTTCTATAAGAAGTTTGTATAGGTCAGGTCTTATGCATATAAGTATGTAGTATGCGTATGTAATAACATTTATCAATGCAAGTAAACACATAACATCCCATGTTATAACACAAACAAGTAATTCAACAATGTATGTAATGAGAAGGTTGCGATCGAGCTTTCATATATCAATGACCACAATTACAGTTTTACATGTTCACCAAATGTATCATGTCACGACCAAAAAGGACTACAGGGTCACATCACCCGTGTCCAAACTATCCATCAAACTACAACAATCAAAGTCAAAAGAAATGTGGTCTCCAAAAAGTTGTGCAATATGGGCTCAATAGCTGCACTCTCACCAAAAGTATGCTACCTGCATAAACCCAAAAACTACTATGCTGATGGTGGAGGAGGAGGAGGTGGAGGAACGAATAGCAAACTGTGTAGACGCGCTAGCTCCTCCTTGAGGGCATGAACGATACGCAACATATAGCTAACCTGCTGCTCCATAGTAAGAAAACGGACATCAAAATCTGGGTATGGCAGGAGAGGAGCGGGTGGAGTCACGAACGGTGACTGAAAAGTGCAAGGAGGAGGACGCGGAATCCTCTCAAGATCCATGACTCTGCGACACAACATCTCCTGCTGGAGCTGCAAGAACAAAAGCAGATCATCCCTCGTGTATCCAGTGTAATGGAAGGGATGATATGGATCAGAAACAAGAATCGTGTTGGGTGGAAACCAAATCAGTGGCTCGCCCGATGGTGCAGAAGCAAAAGATGCAGTATGTGTAGCAGGTGCAAATGTTGGCATGAAAGGAAAGGCTGCTGACACAGATGGTATGTGACCAGGCTGCTGACTCGATGGACCTTCCCCTGGACGGGGAGGAGGGATATCCTGTAGGAACATGACCGGTAGACCTGTGCGGTGAATATCAGACACATGTGGGTGAAACGGGGCAATGTCAACTGGTACATGTGTAGGTGCAGATGGGGGAGTAACAGGTCTAACAAAAGGAGGTAAGTCATCGTCATCCTCTATCCACCCATTGTGGGTGAATGCATAACGGGGATCTACATGGTCAGCAAAAGGAGCATGATCAACAACTGCAGGTAAAGGGTCAGGTAAAAGTGGTGCAACAACTGGAATGTCAACAGGGTCATGCTCCGGTAGAGGATCATGAGCAGGTATGGGCTCGGGTGCAATCAAAGGCTCAGGGTCAGCTGGTGTAAGCTCAAGATCAGCGGGTATATCAAAGAGCTGATCGTCAGGAACGACAGGTGCCTCAAACGGCTGATCATCAGGGACAAACTCAATCTCATGCTCAGGGTCAAAGTCGTGTGGAAAGACAGGATCAAACTCATCATCAAACTTGAAGTCCTGTGGTGGAACAGGTGCGGCAGACATAGCTGTGTCAGAATCAGAATCAGTGGGATATCACTGTAATCCTAGTGCGTGTAGAGTAGTAGATGACACAGACTCAAATGAATCAGGACAAAAATGGTCCGATGAAATCTCAACAACAGGAACCTCGACAAGCGGAACAGCAATGACATCGGCGACTGGAATCTCGACAAGTGGAGCGACAACGACATTATCGACTGGAGCTCCATCATCCTGGGCACCCTCAGGGGGACCCTCAATAAAAAGATCGATGTCGTCGTCAGACATAGCGTCAAAAGGCAGATCCTCAAGAGGAAATGCAGCAAGAGGAAAAGGAGCAGGGATCTGAACAAGAAGTAGATCCTCGCCAGGAAGACCATCAGCTAGCGGTATATCATCGCCAAAATCTGGTAAAGCAAATGGCTGGAAATCATCATCATCGTTGCTCGTAGTGTCAGATGTAAAAACCTCAGGGTTTGTGGCTATCTCATCATCCGAGACTATTGCCATGGGGTCTACTGTATCGGATACTCCACTCTCAGAGGAGGACATGGTGTCTGTAACAAATCAATCACAACATATGCACATATATCAACAATCATCAAATAAGCATGTAGGCAGTAACAATGTAAGCATGTATGCATCCTAGCCTTCCCAAGACTATCCCACCCAGCCTCTCAGACTGAACTACTTAGTCTCTTAGACTAAACCTCCCAGTTTCTCAAACTGAACTACCCAGCTAGTCTCTCAGACTAACTCCCCAGTCTCTCAGACTGACTACCCAGCTAGTCTCTCAGACTAATTCCCCAGTCTCTCAGACTGACTACCCAGCTAGTCTCTCAGACTAACTCCCCAGTCTCTTAGACTGAATTGTAAACAAATTCTTTGAAATGTATTTTGTGTCTTTTATTTGTAAAAATATTTGTTTCCTAGATCTAGACATTTTGTGTATGCAATGAAAATATGTTTGTGAAAACATTTTTGTGAGAGCCCTAATGATCGTAGTCTAGACTCGAGAAAGAATCCTAGTTCGCTACGATCGAAGCTCTGATACCAAGCTGTCACACCCTGAATTTTGCGGAAGCGTGGTTATTGGTGTGACTTCTTAATACCATGGCATTCAATCATAACAATGCTAAATGATAAAACCATAAGGTGTTCATCCATGTATTAAGTTTAGAAAATACCACAACATACTTGTCTGAAACGTAGACACCAAGTTTTAAGTTACAACCACCACATGTTTAAATGAGTTCACGACGACTCAACAAAAGACCTTAAATAAAACCGGGTTTAGAAACATGTATCCCGTCCAGGAATAGGATACATCCTCTAAACTCTACGACCACGGATGACATCTTTTATTTATACGCAGCTTGAAAACATGCACACCTGCCAGATCCACTTAGTTCCCTGAAATACATCTAATTTAAAAAAATCAACAAAAGTTGAGCGAGTTCATGTGTTTTGTATTTGTATGTATAAACCTTTGTAAACAGTGTATGTAAGTATGTCCCGGTATGATTGCAAACAAGGAAAAGATCACCAATGGTTTGCAAGGCTACTGATATGTGTGACGATGTAGGAAGACTCAAACCTAGCAAAGTTGCACCGAGCTTCCGGCTGGAAGACATAGTCACTCTATGGGCCACCCTGGTCCTCATGGGTGTGGGCTCGATACACCCAAATAGATCTATCACTCATGCCCCTCGGTCCTTATACGAAGATTAATGGTCCCAAGTATCCGCCTACCCATTCACATGATCTATGGTTCTTTCCTAGGCTAACCATACCAATTGTATTTGTATGTAATCCTTTTGTAACATGTATTTCACCCCCGAAGTTAATAAATAAAAGAGTTTAAAGAAAAGGGGGGACATGAACTCACGGTATTGCGTCTTCAGAATCGTATCCCAAATCTCTTCAGCAAACACGACTACCTACAATGTACTACTGTCTATTAGACGAACAGGCCGTGCCTTAGCTCAGAGTTTAACGTTTTTGAGTTACGTTTCTTATGTTCCCAATATTATTCCAAGTCATAATTTCTTGTTAAAATAATAATTATTTTAACTTTACTATTATATTTAATTTTGGAATAATTGTTTAAGCAATATTTTGTAATAATACTTCTCAAGTATTTATTTCCGTATTTCCTTCCCAAGGATGGGGGCATCTCATACATGTATATTTGTATTTGTAGCTCCAAAACAATATATTTTCAAATCTTATCTTAGAAAATATATATAACTTATTTTTTCCAAAAATAATGTATTTCAAGAAAATATATATTTTTTCTCAAAAATCATATATCTTCTAAACATTCTAGTAAAAATATATTTTTATTTCCCAAAAATAATATATTTTTCTCCTTGTCCAAAATATGATATCACTTTGTAATATTCACAAAAATCATATTTTCATTTCTTGTATCCTAAATAATATTTACCAAAAATATATTTATAACGGTATTTTTCGGAATATTTTGTAAGTTACGTTCTATCATTCGGTTCCACAATATTATGTGTGTAACCTATATATTTATTCCTTGTGATTTTTGGTATTATTTTGGGTTGTAAATTCTTGGTATTTTGTTGAGTTATATTATTTTGTCCTAAAATCTATTTCACAACGTATACAAATATTCACACAAGTGTCTCTTATATATATATACATATACATATATATATTCTAAATATATATATTCACCCGTTTTTATTTATAAAAACAAACCTCCAATACTTGTATTTTTGTAACAAAATCTATGACATAGTTTGTATTGAAAACTGTCACACCCCGACCACGTAAAACAACAAAACGTGGCGGAAACGTCGGGGAGTGTTGTAACAGAATCATTGTTTCACAACCATGGATTAAACAGTTTTGTTTTATTGAATTAAATGTATTAC
>JARYGA010019023.1:0-27360 GCA_030545235.1 Helianthus tuberosus
GTTCCGGGACTTAGTGTTTCAGCATTGTAACGCGTTTTCACTCCATTTTCAGCAACTTTACGTACCAAGACCTGGAAAACGAAATTTGGTCAATAGCACGTAATTCTAACTAAAATGAAACTAGAAATAACGGAAAAATTGTACAAACTATACACGAATAACGGATGCATTTTGCAATACATGATGTCTTGCACATGAGGGCATTCCTGTCATTTCACCTTACCAGGGGCTATTTTGTAAAGAACTTTTATTAAGGGACCATTTTGTACAAAACTTAAAAATAAAACAATAGATAAACTCTCTCTCTCTCTCTCTCTCTCTCTTCGATCTCTCTAAAATATGTAACTCCTCTCTCTAACAGGGTCAAATCTGGATTGAATTGAAGGTAGACAAATGTATGGTGATGAAATCAGTACACTAAATTCATATTTAACCGTACCAACTATACGATCAATCTGAAAAATTATACACACATCCATCAATTTTGACTAGTCAAATCTATGTGTGCAGGTTTTACCAAGATGCAAGCTACAATTAAAACACCATAAATCAATAACAGACTGATAATACCAACCTCACACTCAATCTGCTTTAATTTTAAACAAGCTTTGGTCAACATGAGTTAGAACATCTAAAATCCTATCAGAAACAACCATACTTGTTAGATAAAAAGTGCTTACCAGTAGATCTTTAAGTGGTAATGTTAACTAGGGTACAAAAAACATAAACTTGTGGGTTCAATTAAGTGGAGGCATTTGAATACAAAAACGACTGCGTTTTTTTTTTTTTTTTACCTCTTTTCAAGCTTTTATGGCGGAAATCGGAGATTTGTTCGCCAAGAGAAAGATCTGGAAGGGATTTGTAGTGTTGATGATTTATGGTGTTTTAATTGCACTCACCGTCACCACCGCACCCACTGTAATGCCCAGCGTCCCTGAACTTTAGACATTTGGCAAGAACAGTCCCTGAACTTCTAATAAGTTGTCAATTGTAGTCTCTGGGGTTTTTATGAAGTTGATGTGTTGATACTTTTGGTATGAATATTGTTAATACTTGATTCTTGACGCTTAAACTATGAAACTTGATATGTAATCTAGATACTTGACTCTTGATACTTAAACATAGACGCTTGATTCTTGATACGATGGAAACTAGATTCTTTATGATTCTTGACACTTGATACTTGGACTCTTGATTCTTGATGCATAAGAAACTATGATTCTTGACTCCTAAAACTTATTTGGTGCTTGACTCCTGAGACTCGTGAAACTTGATTCTTGGTGGAACGAGAGGCTGGAGCCTTGTCACTGGCGGAATCTATGAAACTTGGAAACTTTTGGTTTGAAATGTAATCTAGATACTTTACCCAAACTATTCATAATGCAACGCCTAACCTAGCACGTAAAACGAATCAAAACGGGAACGCGGAAAAGATGGATTGGCCAGAGTGGCCATCCGACCGGATGACCACCCGACCGGATGACCACCCGACCGGATGACCACCCGACCGGATGACCACCCGACCGGATGACCACCCGACCGGATGACCACCCGACCGGATAACCAATCGACCGGATGACCACCCGAGCGGATGACTACCCTATCCATCTTACACCACCTTCGCTCCCTTCCTCACTATAAATAGGCCTGTCACATCACCATTCTGAGTGATGTGACATCTCTGCTCGACCAAGAACACGCGCGCACGCTATTTCTTCTTTTCTCATCAATTTTGGTACGTTTCAAGCTAGATCTTTGTACTTTCTTACTCTACACATCATTCTCTACGTGATTCTCACTTGAAATCACACTTATCCCAGTGAAATCTCTCAGATCTGAGTTCTTGAGGGTGACGTCATCATGGTAGTTGTACAAACTATCATGCAATGTCATTCTGAGCAAGATCTAGCTCAGATCTAAGGTATTTCATACGTTTTTACACTAAATCTAAGCTATAACCTATACTTTCCATATAAAACTTAAGTTTCCTCATTTCTTTCCTCAATTTCTGATTTACATCGGTGAGAAACATGCGGGAACGGACTGTAGACTCGATCGGCGGTCTAGAGTTGGTTTAAGAACGGATTGTTCACTGATTAAGACGATCACGAGATGGATTCCGGCATAAACCCGCCACCAACGGACAAACGGGTCGGACTGGGTGATTCCCGACCGATCAGAATGTCTGTAAAATGGTGAGTAACTGATTGCCTCAGTCTGGACCGAGGCGTCACCCTAAATTTTCAAACTTAGAAACTTTTTTGACAAAACAAGAACAAGGGTCACCTGATCGAACGGCAACCCGATCGGACAACAATCCGATCGGATAGCCACCCTATCAGGTGACACTTGTCTTGAAGCTCTCAAACTCTTGGTAAACAAACAAAAACTTGGAAGTTTGATCAGAAAACCAACCGATCGGACAACCATCCGGTTGGTATGCCCAGTTCAACTGCACTCGGATCGAGTGGTAATCCGATCGGATTGCCATCCGATCGGACAAACCACCCTGGTCCCTTTCTTGCAAATCACAACCGAACGGATGGCAACCCGATCGGATAGCCATCCGATCGGGCAGCCGCTGTCACTTTACATCACACGTGTCATCCGACCGACCGGCCATCCGATCGGACAGCCGTCCGATCGGGCAGCCCTTCGAACCGGTGACTGTTTTACCACTTTATTCAATCTCAATACACTGCCCAACTCTTACCCTACTGCAAATCTAATCTGGCTAATCCTAAAAGAGCTCCCTTTGATCCAATAACAGTTGCGACCGTTAAGCAATCACTGTGAGTATACTCGGTCCCCTTTTTACTTTAAACTTTTGGGGTGTAACATGTATTCTATGAAACCTAAACTTGAATCTTCAAAACTTATACACCGTCCCAAGTGAACATGAAACTTGTGATTCTTGATTCTTGATTCTTGACTCTTTGTGCTATGTGACGTTTAATCCAGAGTGTGTAGTTTCGCCTTAACAATAGTAGCACTATAGGAGATGCACCTCTCCCATTATTCTCGGGGGGTATTGTTAGGAGGATTCTAGTTTACCTTGAGTCTTGGGTAAACACTAAAGCATCAGGATACTTGGGCTATCCCTGCATGGACTGCGACACTAGCACGACTGAAACTGTTTATTGTTTACACTATGGACATGAGTTGTTTTAATCTATTACACTATTATAAAACTTGTATACTCGCCAATACTTTTGTATTGACATTTTAATACATGTTGCAGGCTGATAGGATGCTTGGGATGCATGGAATTCAGCTAGGAGATGCTTAGAAACATCACCTAGTTAACTTAGAATTCTTGGACAATTTGAACAATATTTGTTATGGTCTGTACTCGATACTTGTGTTGGTTGTGTTTGCCTTTAGACAATGTTATGATGAATTTGATCTAATTTCTATTGAAAAAAATAGTATTATGGAATCTCATGAGCAATCTGAACGCTTAGTGCTCGCACCCCGATGTTTCCGCCATCGGTTGGGGTGTGACAGATTGGTATCAGAGCCATAACTATAGGGAATTAGGATAAGTAGGAATGCTTACCCTAGTCTATAGTTCTAGGAATCCTGACTCTTATTTGTTATTTAAGACTTATGCATTCTACCGTATCTGCTTCCTAGCAGCACATGCTCCTATTGAACTTACATGCCTTTCCTATGGCTGATACAATGTACACCTTATACTATGAAAACACTGTTATACAGTGTTTATATTTTGCACGAGATTTGCCCACGGGATAGGAGTGACATCCGAACCTTGATGGGAAATCTCCATAATATTCTAGTAGGCCTTGTCTGCGGATAAGGGCCCACAACATTTAGGGTACAATGTTGTCAAGTTAGAGGTGAAACTCAGACCTTGATAGCTAGTCCCACTCCTTGATGATTTTATGTCTCGCAAAAGACTCGTGACTGCCAATCAATTTGGGTGCGTAGAATGACCAAAAGGACGAATATCGTAGGCTTAACATCGATGACGTATTTGTCTAAGTAGGACAAGACATGCTACCTCGATTCGAGAGGGGTTCGAATCACTTTGGTTAGTCACCGTTCCCCTACCCGGAACAATCCTGTGTTTTATAAGCCTATCTTGCTTTTATGTTATCTCGATTTTTCCATAAATGTGGTTTTATCTATGTGGTTTTAAACTTGATTCTTCGTTCATTTTAATATATTTTTACATGAATCACACGTTGTCCGCAATCTAAAACATTAATCCCAATCTCACAACAAACTAAATTTATGAAGCTTTATTCTATGTGCTAATCTTGATCGACTATTATGTTTTGAGGTGTTGGTTGTGGGTATGAAACACTAAGATGACACGGATGTACGAGACAGAAGTGGCATGTCCGAAGCATGGTGGATACACTGCTGGTACTTCCTATATATAAGTGCTTCCGACATGTTACCAACTTTCGTACCAAGTGCCATACGAGATTAGTGTTGGCAGACCAGTATGGATAGTCTATGTAATCTATGGGGACTTTATTCGCGAAATCTACGGGGAATCTGTGTAATCGATGTAGACTCTAAAAGCTATCCATGTGTACTCTAGCAACGTTAATCTATTGTGTTGAACCATTGAGTTAATCTCTGGCAATCTATTGAGTTAACCTATGTTAATCTATTAAGCAGTCATGTTAAACTATTGGGTTATTCCATGAGCTAATCTATGTAATCTATTTGAGCAATCTATGCGAAACTATCTGTCAATCTATGATATATGATGATGATAATGATGAGTAAATTGTTATGGGTGGATGGGTGGAAATTGCGACATGTAACATGACACTGAGTACGGGGTAAGGCGATGTGCCCAAAGCGTGGTGGATACGCCGCTGGTACTTCCTATATATAAGCGTTTTTGGCATGTTGACCGAGCTTTGTGCAACGCGCCATGCGAAGGTCGTGAATTTTGTGATGGTTCAATCTAGATTCTTAAATCTATCGTGTGTGTAATCTATATTGTGAGATCTAGTGAACTTAGACTTATACGGTCCCGTTTGTCGGATCTGTAGATGTCTGCTCGCAGAACATCTGACGCTCTTAGGAGATCTAGAGAGAAGTCTCAGAAGAAGATGATGTCTTTCATGGCCGATCAGATCGCTCGAGTCATGCCAAGAATCGTCACTGAGCTTCAAGGATCAAACACTCCGCCATCCTCTGCGGAATCCAAGGCTGAGAAATAGAAGCCTGCCAAGTTCAACTACAAACATTTCATCTCTTGTAACCCTAAGCCTTTCACGGGCAGTGATGGGGTAACTGCTATGCTTGAGTGGTTCGACAGCATCGAAGTTACATTCTTTAACAGTGAGTGCCCAGAACATTTGAAAACCAGAAGTGCGACTGGAATGTTTCAAGGCAGAGCATTGGAGTGATGGTCGAATGAGAGAAACATCCGTTCTAATGAAGAAGCCTATGCTCTTCCACGGGCTGAGGTGCGTGAACTCATGATGCTCGAGTTATGCCCTCCTCACGAACAACTGAAGCTTGAAGAAAAGTTTTGGCACTTGAAGCAGATTGGTGATGATAATCTGGCTTATACTACCCGTTTTAAACAGCTGAGTCTTATCGTTCCCCACTTGGTTTCGACTCCTAAGCGAATGATAACCAAGTACATCAATGGCCTACCTCCTGTTATGCGTGATTCCATCGAAGCAGCTCAGCTAGAAACTATTGAGGAAATCTGCCGTCTCGCAACTAGTCTCAACAACAACCGTGTGCGTGATAAGCAGTTTGCTACCCCTACTCCTTTGAAGTCTGCAAATCAAGTCACTCAGCAGCCAAGGGGTAGCAGGAACAAGAAACGAAAAACTCAAGGTTCGGGCTGTAATGCTATTACCCCTGCTGCTAACCCTGCTGATCCCGAAGCTAAGAAGCAATACATTGGGCCTCATCCCAAGTGTGCAACTTGCAACTACCATCATCCTGCTGCTTCTGCATGTCGTCTATGCACCAACTGTAATCATTATGGTCACACGACTCCTTACTGTCGTCAAACTAACCCGACCCTGCAAGTTCAGCAAGCCCCAGCTCAAGCAGCTCTCCCAGCACCTCCACAGAACCCAAGGCCAGTCAACGCTGTTCGTCCATGCTACAAGTGTGCAGATACTACCCACCTCCGTAACCAGTGTCGTCAGCTGAACCAGGATCATCAGCCAGCCGCTCATGGACGGACGTTCAATCTAAATGCAAATCAGGCTCGTAATGACAATGACGTTGTCAACGGTCTGTTCCTTGTTAATAACCTTTATGCTTCGATTCTATTTGATACTGGTTCCAATAAAAGCTTTGTGTCCGTGGAATTTGAGCCTTTGATAAACTGTACACGCTCCAAGTTACCTGAGCCATTCTCTGTTGAGGTCGCTAATGGTAAGTCGATTCTCGTGAATTCTATTGTGCGTGATTGTTCCTTGATTCTTAACAATCACGTCTTTTCTATCAATCTGATACCCATGCGATTGGGAAGTTTTGATGTCATCATTGGCATGGACTGGTTGCGTAAAAACCATGCTGAGATTGTTTGTCATGAGAAGCTTGTCCGTCTTCCTCTTCCGTTTGGTGATCTTTTACATGTCTATGGAGACCGACCTTCGAAGGGACTAAGGCTGATGTCATGCACACAAGCGAGCAGAAGTTTACGCAAACAGAACCTTGCCTTCTTGGCCCACGTGGTGTAACAAAAAGGCAAGGGGAAGAGCATAAGCGACGTTCCGGTGGTGTGTGACTTCACCGATGTCTTTCCTGAAGATCTTCCTGGTCTTCCCCCTCCCAGATCTGTTGATTTTCGTATTGATCTCGTACCTGGTGCGACTCCTGTCGCCAGGGCTCCTTACCGTCTTGCACCTTCTGAGATGCAAGAGTTATCTAGTCAACTTCAGGAGTTACTCGATAAGGGTTTTATTCGTCCAAGTACCTCCCCGCGGGGTGCTCCCGTTTTATTCGTCAAGAAGAAGGAAGGTTCCTTCCGTATGTGTATCGATTATCGTGAACTGAATAAGCTCACCGTAAAGAATCGTTATCCGCTTCCTCGCATTGATGACCTATTTGATCAACTACAAGGTGTGTCCTGTTTCTCGAAGATTGACCTACGTTCTGGATATCATCAACTGCGTGTCCTCGAAGATGATATTCCAAAAACTGCATTCCGTACTCGATATGGGCACTACGAGTTCGTAGTCATGCCTTTTGGCTTGACCAACGCACCTGCAATGTTCATGGACCTTATGAACCGTGTGTGTAAACCTTATTTGGATCGCTTTGTGATAGTCTTTATTGACGATATTCTCATTTATTCTAAGTCTAAGGCTGATCATGCTCGCCACTTACGTCTTATGCTTGAACTTCTGCGTGGTGAACGTCTGTATGCTAAATTTCCTAAGTGTGAGTTTTGGATTGACGAAGTACAATTTCTTGGTCATATTGTTAGTAGACAGGGTATTCATGTTGATCCTTCGAAAATCGAGGCAGTGAAGAATTGGTATACGCCTAAATCCGTGACTGAAATTCGTTCTTTCCTAGGATTGGCGGGTTATTACTGCCGGTTCATCGCGGATTTTTCAAAAATCGTTGTTCCTCTTACTACGCTAACCCAAAAGGAGAAACCTTTTGTTTGGGGTCCCGAGCAAGAGAACTCCTTTCAGACCCTTAAGAATCTTTTGCGTAATGCTCCTGTCTTAACTCTACCCGATCGCAATGATGATTTTGTGGTGTATTGCGATGCCTCGAACCATGGATTGGGCTGCGTGCTCATGCAGCGGGAAAAGGTTATTGCCTACGCCTCTCGACAACTCAAAGTGCATGAGAAAAACTACACTACTCACGATCTGGAGCTTGGTGCGGTGATTTTTGCGTTAAAGATCTGGCGACACTACCTATATGGTACTAAGTGTGTGGTCTTCACCGACCATAGGAGCCTTCAACACATCTTTGACCAGAAGGAGCTGAACATGCGACAGAGGCGTTGGGTGGAATTGCTAAACGACTACGACTGCGAAATTCGCTACCATCCTGGTAAGGCGAACGTAGTGGCCGACGCTCGTAGTCGTAAGACTCATGTAAAGGCTATTCGTGTATCTAGTGATTTGCAAGCTTGTATTCGCGAAGCTCAGTATTCCTCAGCAAATGAGGGAAGTCTAGAAGTAGAAATTCACGGCGCTAGGATGGACCGGCTCGAAACTAAATCTGATGGTCTGCAGTATTATCTAAATCTCATCTGGGTACCAGATCGCGATGACCTCCGTGAGCTCATTATGACCGAGGCTCACAAATCTCGTTACTCTATCCATCCAGGTGCCGATAAGATGTACCAAGATCTGCGTGCAACTTATTGGTGGCCTGGCATGAAGAGGGACATTGCTGTATATGTGTCTAAGTGCCTTACCTGCTCGAAGGTAAAGGCTGAACACCAGCGTCCCTCTGGACTCTTAGAACAACCTAAGATCCCAGTTTGTAAATGGGATAGTATCGCTATGGACTTTATTACTAAGCTACCCTGTACCTCTAAAGGTCATGATAGTATCTGGGTGAAAATAGATCGTTTAACCAAATCCGCTCACTTTCTCCCCATTCGTGAGGATTACAGAGTGGAGAAACTTGCTCGAGTCTATACCGATGAGATTATAAGTCGTCATGGCGTACCTTTAGATATAATCTCTGACCGTGATGGTCGTTTTACTTCACGCCTTTGGCAAACTTTCCAGCCCGCTATGGGTTCGCACTTGAATTTTAACACGGCCTTTCATCCCCAGACGGATGGACAGACCGAGCGCACTATTCAAACCCTAGAGGACATGCTACGTTCTTGTGTCATCGACTTTGGTGGTAACTGGGATGTACATTTACCATTGATAGAATTCTCGTACAACAATAGCTACCATTCCAGTATTCAGATGGCTCCTTTCGAAGCTTTATATGGGCGAAAATGCCGATCTCCCCTCAACTGGCATGAGGTTGGGGAAAAGCAATTCACTGGCCCTGAGATCGTTCAAGAGACAACGGATAAGATTCTTCAGATCCGTGATAACTTGATCAAGGCTAGGAGCAGACAAAAGAGCTATGCTGACAATAGGCGGAAGCCTTTGGAATTTGATGTTGGTGACCGAGTTCTTCTCAAGGTATCTCCCTGGAAGGGAGTAGTTAGTTTCGGGAAGAAGGGAAAACTTGCTCCTCACTATGTAGGTCCTTTCGTGATACTTGAAAGGATTGGCAAGGTAGCATGCAAACTCGACTTGCCACAAGAACTAAACAACGTGCATCCAGTGTTCCACGTATCTAACCTACGGAAATGCCTAGTCGACGAAGGATTGCAAGTTCCTCTTGAGGACTTGCAAATAAACGAAACTGTTCAGTTTGTGGAGAAACCGGTCGAAATCATGGACCAAACTGTCAAGCGTCTGAGGCGCAGCAAAATTCCCATTGTTAAGGTTGGATGGGAAGGAAAACGTGGTGCCGAATTCACTTGGAAGTTGAAAAGTGATATGAAGGCCAAGTACCCGCACCTCTTCGAGCAGTCTATTTCTAAGATTTCGGGGACGAAATCTCCTGAAGGAGGGGAGACTGTAACGCCCAGCGTCCTTGAACTTTAGACATTTGGCAAGAACAGTCCCTGAACTTCTAATAAGTTGTCAATTGTAGTCTCTGGGGTTTTTATGAAGTTGATGTGTTGATACTTTTGGTATGAATATTGTTAATACTATGATGCTTGACTCTTTCTTCTAGATGCTTGATTCTTGATGCTTAAACTATGAAACTTGATACTTAATCTAGATACTTGACTCTTGATACTTAAACCTAGACGCTTGATTCTTGATACGATGGAAACTAGATTCTTTATGATTCTTGACACTTGATACTTGGACTCTTGATTCTTGATGCTTAAGAAACTATGATTCTTGACTCCTAAAACTTATTTGGTGCTTGACTCCTGAGACACGTGAAACTTGATTCTTGGCGGAACGAGAGGCTGGAGCCTTGTCACTGGCGGAATCTATGAAACTTGGAAACTTTTGGTTTGAAATGTAATCTAGATACTTTACCCAAACTATTCATAATGCAACGCCTAACCTAGCACGTAAAACGAATCAAAACGGGAACGCGGAAAAGATGGATTGGCCAGAGTGGCCATCCGACCGGATGACTACCCGACCGGTTGACCAATCGACCGGATGACCACCCGAGCGGATGACTACCCTATCCATCTTACACCGCCTTCGCTCCATTCCTCACTATAAATAGGCCTGTCACATCACCATTCTGAGTGATGTGACAGCTCTGCTCGACCAAGAACACGCGCGCCCGCTATTTCTTCTTTTCTCATCAATTTCGGTACGTTTCAAGCTAGATCTTTGTACTTTCTTACTCTACACATCATTCTCTACGTGATTCTCACTTGAAATCACACTTTTCCCCGTGAAATCTCTCAGATCTGAGTTCTTGAGGGTGACGTCATCATGGCAGTTGTACAAACTATCATGCAATGTTATTCTGAGCAAGATCTAGCTCAGATCTAAGGTATTTCATACGTTTTTACACTAAATCTAAGCTAAAACCTATACTTTCCATATAAAACTTAAGTTTCCTCATTTCTTTCCTCAATTTCTGATTTACTTCGGTGAGAAACGTGCCGGAACGGACTGTAGACTCGATCGGCGGTCTAGAGTTGGTTTAAGAACGGATTGTTCACTGATTAAGACGATCACGAGATGGATTCCGGCATAAAACCGCCACCAACGGAAAAACGGGTCGGATTGGGGTGATTCCCGACCGATCAGAATGTCTGTAAAATGGTGAGTAACTGATTGCCTAAGTCTGGACCGAGACGTCACCCTAAATTTTCAAACTTAGAAACTTTTTGACAAAACAAGAACAAGGGTCACCCGATCGAACGGCAACCCGATCGGACAACAATCCGATCGGATAGCCACCCTATCAGGTGACACTTGTCTTGAAGCTCTCAAACTCTTGGTAAACAAACAAAAACTCGGAAGTTTGATCGGACAGCCATCCGGTTGGTATGCCCAGTTCAACTGCACTCGGATCGAGTGGTAATCCGATCGGATTACCATCCGATCAGACAAACCACCCTGGTCCCTTTCTTGCAAATCACAACCGAACGGATGGCAACCCGATCGGATAACCATCCGATCGGGCAGCCGCTGTCACTTTACATCACACGTGTCATCCGACCGACCGGCCATCCGATCGGACAGCCCTTCAAACGATGATTGTTTTACCACTTTATTAAATCTCAATACGTTGCCCAACTCTTACCCTACTGCAAATCTAATCAGGCTAATCCTAAAAGAGCTCCCTTTGATCCAATAACAGTTGCGACCGTTAAGCAATCACTGTGAGTATACTCAATCCCCTTTTTACTTTAAACTTTTGGGGTGTAACATGTATTCTATGAAACCTAAACTTGAATCTTCGAAACTTATACACCGTCCCATGTGAACATGAAACTTGTGATTCTTGACTATTTGTGCTATGTTACGTTTAATCCAGAGTGTGTAGTTTCGCCTTAACAATAGTAGCGCTATAGTAGATGCACCTCTCCCATTATTCTCGGGGGGTATTGTTAGGAGGATTCTAGTTTACCTTGAGTCTTGGGTAAACACTAAAGCATCAGGATACTTGGGTTATCACTGTGTGGACTGCGACACTAGCACGGCTGAAACTGTTTATTGTTTACACTATGGACATGAGTTGTTTTAATCTATTACACTATTATCAAACTTGTATACTCGCCAATACTTTTGTATTGACATTTTAATACATGTTGCAGGCTGATATGATGCTTGGGATGCATGGAATTCAGCTAGGAGATGCTTAGAAACATCACCTAATTAACTTAGAATTCTTGGACAATTTGAACAATATTTGTTATGGTCTGTATTCGATACTTGTGTTGGTTGTGTTTGCTTTTAGACAATGTTATGATGAATTTGATCTAATTTCTATTGAAACAAATAGTATTATGGAATCTCATGAGCAATCTGAACGCTTATTGCTCGCACCCCGATGTTTCCGCCATCGGTTGGGGTGTGACACCCACCGTCACCACCCACCCACCACCTCATCGCAGTGCAAATCACCATCACCCCACAACCACCACCGCACCTGAAACCCCATCCACCTCACCGTCACCACCGCATCCACCGTCACCACCCACCCACCTCCTTAACGCAGTGCAAATCACCATCGTCCCACAACCACCACCGCACCTGAAACCCCATCCACCTTAATTTAGATCTTCGAAGAGAGAGAGGGAGTGAGTGAAAGAGAGAGAGAGAGAGAGAGAGACTGGAGAGAGGGTGAAGAGAGACTAGAACCAAAGAGTTTTCTTGAGTTTGTATATATATATTTTTTTAATTAACATATGTTTTTAATTAAATTGTTAAATTACACAGGTACCCTCACCTGTTTACTAAAATTACAAAAACACTCTGATTTAACAAAAAAAATTTAACTAGGTTTGGCTTAAATGATAGAACGTCTAAGATTTTGAAACATTAAGTACAAAACTTGTCAACTTTTCTGCTAAAGGACACCGCCTACAAAACACTATAAACATAAAATACAAAACTTGTAATTTACTCTTTGCATAATTTTCTTACCATTCCACACTTTTATTGCTTTTGAATTTTACTAAAGTTACATACCTATATCAATACAATTCAATCTTGGTGTGTCCGGTAAATTTTAGCTATGTTTTCAGTATAAAATCGTACCATATTTTTATATAGATCAAATATCTGGATTTTTTTATACATTTGGAATTTCAATATAAAACAAATTTAATTGAAAATATATAGATATTTGAATTTCTACCCGTACCATATTTCCAATTGTTATTATTGAAAACCATAATTTACCCATATGGATTTGGGGTTTCGCCCAGCATAAATTATTATATATATCAAATGTTATAGCATGTTTGCTCCAGTGTTTTTGTTTTGTCATCTTCCTTTGTTTTTTTATTAATTTGTTGTTTTTTTGTTTTTTGTTTATTTTAATCGCATTTTTATCCTTTAAATAACTTACGTTCATTTACTTTACGAAGTTCTGGTATTGTACAAGAAACGAAATGAACCCCGCAGATATCGACTAGACAACGTCGATACAGGTATTCGGTTTTTATTGTTTTCGATGATGTAAAATACATGTCGATATCCTTTTGGTTATATCACAAGTTCGGTATCGTTATCGGTATTCATTTTTATTGTTTTCGATGAATGTAAAACACGTGTCGATATCCTTTTGATCCTATAACACCTTTATTTTTTTTATCCCTCTTTTGGTTGTTATAACGAGTATTGGTACTGTAACAAACCAAACAAATACCGACCAGATTCACACCATTCACGTTATCATTGCGTCTACGTTTCCAATTAAATTTAATTAAAAGTCGGGTCACCTCGCCGCAGAGCACGGATGCAACCAACTAGTTGAAATTAAATGTCTTCTTCATGACAAAATAGTATAAAAAGATGCTCAAAAGTTTTTTTATTTGCCACAGTCGAAAAAGATAAAGATATAGGCAAAGATGAGTGGAAAATTAGGGCCATACATTGTCCCAACATTCACAAAACTATTATCTCCAACATTATTGGGAAAACAAGTGATGCATAGTTTCTAGGATTGTATGATATTAATATGTGGCTTAGCTTAGCTTCTATGCAAATTAAAAAAGTCATATCCACTTAAAAAAAATTCCAACCATGGCCCCCACAATGGGAATTTAATAGATGTTTGGCACACATGAATTATATGTGTTATCAAAGTAATGTGACATGAAATGATCACAATTTTTTCTTAGGTGTTAAGTTTAAAATACCAATAAAAAGAAAACGTTAAGAGTTTGGATATTGTTTTCATTGGGTTATGCCTAAAAGACCATGTGTAGTGGTAATGTCTTTATTTTTGGCGTTTTGAGTCATGTGGTAGTCCAGTCAGCAATAGGGAATTATGGGGCGTTTTCTAAAATGATTGTAGTGGGGATGTGAGACATTATGTTAAATGAGGTGTAATAAAATTAAATAAAAAAAACCATCAAAAACTCTTATTGAACAAACAAAAGGAAGATGAAGAATGATTGGCCAAACCTAATGAACCAAGGCGTGGAATAAAGCACGCTCCAACTGAATCTGGGTACAAAAACGCCCAGTGGGGCCATATGTGGGCGTGGTTGGGCGTGGATTAGGCAAAAAACGCCTGAATCTCGCCCCACTAGGGATGGTCTAAGGGTACATGAGGTGGTCATTACTTATCATGCTTCATCATACACCACACTCAATCATCATTTGACACCTCACTTCATCACATTTTATCACATTTCACTCTATCACACTTGCAATGGGCATCACTCATCACATTCCATCACTCACTTTTTTTAAATTAAAATAAATATATCCACACACACATATTCATCTATCACGAACGTGATACACATCACGACATTCAAGTCCATCAAGCGTGATCAAGTGCTTTCGACGGTGTTCCATCACTCATCACTTACAACAGTGGTTCATCACGGAACCACCCGACTATTGGTTGCTTATTATGGATACGATTTTTTCCTTTTATTCTCCTTGTTTTTTGACTTTGATTGTGGCATTCTTATTAACCGACTCCCCTATATATGGAGGTTATTTCTTGATGTTTTGTATCACAAAATCAATTACGCAATAAACCTTTTGATATCTTGAATTTTCATGGTAACAGAGCAGTGATCAGGCTGCTCCGATTTAAACCATGGCCGGCGACGAAGCTCCTTCGGCGAAAGATAACAGTGGCAACATTGTTGATTACAACTCGCCATATTATGTCCACCCTTCTGACTCTCCCAGGCAGATGCAGGTTAACGAAGCTCTGTCCAACAAGAACTATGCGGATTGGGTTCAAAAGATGGAGAACTTTTTGTTTGCCAAAAACAAAATCGGTTTCATCGGTGGTACTATCAAGAAACCGGAAAAAACGTCAAGGGATTATGCATCATGGATGAGGGCCAATGCTATGATTAAGGGGTGGCTTACCACCTCTATGGAAAAAGAAATAAGAGGAAGCGTCAAGTACGCTCATACCGCTGCGGAGATATGGAAAGATATTCAAGAAAGGTTCGGGAAGGAAAGTGCTCCACGAGCGTATGAACTGAAGAACAAAATCGTCACAATACACCAAGATGGAAGTTCCGTTTCGGCATACTGCACACAGCTACGGTCTCTGTGGGATGAAATTCAATCTGTTTTTCCCATGCCACGGTGTACTTGCAATGGGTGCACGTGTGATGTCGGAAAACATTTGGTTGAGCATCAAGAAAAAGAAAGGTTGTATGAGTTCTTCATGGGGCTCGATAATCAGTTTACTGTCATCAAGACTCAAATCTTGGCCAACAAGCCAACACCAGGACTTGGCACGGCCTATCACCTTGTTGTGGAGAATGAACGACAAAAACTTATTTCCGAGGACAAACGACCGGCCATTGAAGCGGCTGCCTTCAAAGCTTTTGTTCCACAAAAACGGGATGGCCAAGGCTCGATTAATCAGAAGGGAAAGGGGTATTCTAAGCAAGGAAAACAAGAAGAAGTACCACATTGTACCCACTGTGATCGAGATGATCATAGTAGGGAAGGTTGTTTTAAGCATATTGCGTATCCAGATTGGTGGCCGGGCAAAGTGAGAGGAGATAGGCCAAAACCGAAGGCATCGTGTGTTGAAGGAGGTTCGTGTCCTATTGATGCGTGTGTAGCGTTATATGTATTTATGTATACTTTTAACCCTTTTTACACTTTAGTCAAGTTTTAAATTTATAAAACACGATATTTCACTAACACTAAACACACATATGGGCAAGTGCACCCATCATGAGCGTAGTATAGCGTTGGTAAGATACCGAGGTCGTCCAATGACACAAGAGCTTTTAGTACCGGTTTATCCTCAACGTCTAATCAAATTAAAAATTTAGAAAAAAGGTTTTTAAAGAAGAAAATAAAACTAACTAAAAATCCTGAAAATAAAAATAAAAATAAAAACAGATAGACAAGATGAATCAATTGGATCCGACTCGCCTTTAGTGTAACATTTGATTATTTCCGCACTTTTGCACTTTTTAAGAGATTATCTTAGTTATAGTAGTAGGCCCCTCTTTTGAAGGTGACGTTACCCTCAACCCAGTAGTTTGAGTCAGCAAGGATACAATCCTAAAGGGTTGGATTATTGAAAGATAATTAATTAAGTTATTAATGCGTAATGTGGTAGGCCCCTCTTTTGAAGGTGAAGTTACCCTCGGCTAAGTAGTTTGAGTCAGCAGGGATACAATCCTAAGTAGCCGGGTTAATGTATTAATAGTAGTTTACATATGAGGGGATCAAGGAGTTCGGACCCCCGCCATCCAATACCAGTGGGTATTGAAGGAGGTCCTACTAAACTTGACTCAGGTCCTTGCAGGATCTATACACTGAACAAGGCAAGACGCTTACCAAACCATTCCCTTAACCCCCGACCAGGTAGCCAACATATCTCCATATAGACCGTGGAGATATGAATGGTGTAAATCTTTTATTTTATATAGACAGTAAAATAACGCCAAGACACCACGGACAAATGATAAGGAAGTTTCACTTTCAACATAAGAAACTAGTTATTAAAGTCATTAATACATAACCAAATAAAAAGTGCGAAAAGATTAAAAATAAAAAGTATTACACTAAACGCTTGTCTTCACCAAGTGATGTAAGAGACTTAGGCAAACATGGCCTTTGATTGTCAATAACTCTTACGATCAATATTGGATCCCGAGACTACTACACACACTCTATGATGGATGATGGATGATGGATGATGGTGGTGGATGCGGGTGTTGTGATGGTGGTGGAGTGTGGGTGGAGTGTGGGTGAAGTGTGAGAGAGGTGGTTTGCCAAGGGATGAATTGCAAGTGAGCCAAGCACCCCTATTTATAGCCTGCACAGAAGCCCGAACACGGCCCCGTGCCCGTTGGGCACGGCCCCGTGTCCACCCATATTCTCTTTCTTCATTAATTGCAGTTTGTATGCATTAGTTGACCACGCCCCCGTGTCCGCTGGGCATGGCCCCGTGTGCAGAAGCGTATCTGTACTATCAAGATTGGCCTAGATTCTACGAATCTTAGCGTTGACCACGGCCCCGTGTCCGCTGGCCATGCCCCCCGTGTTGGGAAATAGAAGCTTCTACAGCTTTGTCTTTTCTGCAGACACTTGGGCACGCCCCCGTGTTCATTGAGCACGGGGCGTGTTCAGCCTTCTGATGTCTTGTTTTTGCTTGGGAAGATTCTGTCGAGGGGTCGGGCATGCCACGTTTATTCATTTTCTTGTATTATTGTTAGTTTTAGCTGCATTTTTGCTTCTTTTTTTCATTTAAGCTCATTTAACCCTGAAAATACAAAAGGAAGACAAAAGCACACTTTTTCCAACATTAGTACTAAAAAAGGGTTAGTTTTATGCCACATTTGATGTAATTTATATGTTGCATTTTACACACATCAAATACCCCCGCACTTGAATCTTTGCTTTGTCCTCAAGCAAAACTCCTTATTTTGTGGCTTACACATCCAAATGGAATGGGTAGAAGAGAAGGTTTTGGGCTTGTCTTGAGTGTCGGGATTCCAAGATCTTTATTAGGTTTTATTTTTATTTTATTTACAATCCTATTCGTTATGATTTATTTAGAACATTACATAAGAGAAATTACTTATTTGGGCATAACATGCCTCTTTAAAATTCCATTTATATGCAAGTTCACATACCTCACGGGGGATCACTCAACACTCGACCGAAAATGTATTTTTGTGAAACACTCGAGAGCGGCATGGAACTTACTTCTACCATATGCTAGCCAAGCAATCAATCCTCCTCCTTTTTAACTATAAACCTTTGTAAACATCAAGAGGACTTTGGGAAAGGGTTAGGCTTGGGTTAAAGGTAAGTGGTTTTGGGTTAGTGGTTAGTAGAAAAGGGAGAAAGGTGTAAAAAGCGTCGGTTTTCATAAGACTTTTTATTTTTGACTTTTTTTATTTTAATTGTTATGGGTCATTTTCTGAACATATATCCTTACTAATATTCTGGCTTTGATTGTTTATCTGTGATCAGGATACCGGATCAGGATATTGGTAACATCCTGGTCCGATATCCTGGTATTAACTGATTTAACCACGTGCAGATTAGGAGGTTCAAGTCTCCAATGTTCAAGAAGACTTCTTCCCCTCAAGACTCGGGCAAATCAGTTAGCTTGAAGACGTTGAATCCGAAAGACCAGGACTGCAACGTTCGTTTGGGGAATATCTGCCGAATCCCGGAATAATAGGATATTTAGTTAGTTTTCTTTTACTATAAATAGGTTGATCGGATCAGATTAAGGCACTCACTCCTATGCACACTTTTACTCTCCAGTTGCAAACAATCACTACACTCAAACACTTGTACTCGAATTACGTTGTAACACTTAGTTGATCCGCATCATATCCTGCATTGTATCCTGATATTTGAAGTAATAGAAGAACAAGGCAGCTGCGATTGTCAGCTCTCGAGGTTTTGTGCCGGCGAACTAGATTGATCAAGGGATTTCCTCGTACATCCTGTGTCACCTTTTATATTTTTGCTCATTGTTTGATCATAGATACAGCTCTATATCCTGAGCCGTATCCTAAAACTGTTTTTGCAAATAACTTAACTAGCATATTTTCAACGCACATTTCTAGCACACTACCTCACTTAACTAATTTGATCACTTAATTGCTTTGGTAATTTTTGACCAAAACAATTTGGCGCCCACCGTGGGGCAAATGGTGTTATTTCTACTAAAAGCTTTTGCAAAATCGTTACTTGGTTTTCTATTTTCAAAACTTTTTGCCACACTATTTTCAATGGCCTCAAGATCAAACATGAGCTCTTCCACCGTGTCTGCTATAACCTCTGCAACAATTGGTTCGGTGCTTCCACCACCTCCTCCGAGAATGCAAGCCTCTTCACAAGGAACTGAAAGTCATGTGGCTCGAGATGTTATCCCTGCTCGCAATGTCCAGGGATCCGGTCCTGTTTTGGCTTCTAACGAAGAAATTCTTAATTTGTTTGGTAGTGTACATGAACAGATGAGGCAGCAGCAGGAAAATAATCAGATGCTGATGAAAGAGATACAACTCTTGAAGTCTGGCCCGAGTCGGCCTGCTGAAGATGCTGTCACTCTCTTGCAACCCAGGGCTTTGAACTTCAGTTCTGCAGTTTATACTGAGGATAACCGGGGGAATATTGTGCCTAGCCATTCCCAGAATCATACTCCTGGGATACCTTCTTCAGTAAGAGTATCAACTATGAGAAGCTTAGGATATGCTTCAGGATATGGCCAGAATCCCCAAGCTAGTAATATATCTAATAATAATAATACTCTTGCTACTAATGGTGTTGGATCTTTGCAGGAAGCAGGTATGACATCACCATTTTCCAAGGAGCTTCAAAAACTGAAGGACATGATATCCAGTGTACCTGGGGTGGTTCAGCCAATTCCTGAGGTATCCCAGGACAGTCACAGGATATCCCGGTTTGCATATCCCATTTGTGATGCTGAAATCCCAAAAAGATTTCAAACCCCCAACATGAAGCTCTATGACGGAACTACGGATCATGAGGAGCATATTGCCCAGTATAGGGAAAGGATGGAAATCAACCCTATCCCTCCAGACCTCAAAGAAGCATGCTTGTGCAAGGGTTTCGGTTCTACCTTAACAGGATCAGCCTTAAAATGGCTGTTAAACGTTCCTCCTCACTCAATTACTTCTTTTGCTCATTTAGTTTATTTATTTAATAGTCAATTTTCTTGCAACCGGAGTTTTGAGAAACTAACCAGTGATCTTTACAGGATAACTCAAGGACCTCAGGAATCCTTGAGGGATTATGTGAACAAGTTTAGTCCGGAATCCTTAGATATCCCACATCTTGATGTTGCAACAGCTGTGCAAGCCTTCAAGATGGGGTTGCAAAAGGATTCTCAATTTTATCAGGATCTTGTAATGAATCCCTGCAGGAATCTGGACGAAGCTCGTAACAGGGCTTTAAGATACATTCGGCTGGAGGATGATAAAAATATGCAAGAGAGAATGAATTTGTCCACAACCTACGAGTCAACCAACAGGAAATCAGAATCCTCGTATAAACCATATCGCTCAAAGCCATATGGCAGAAATGATAGCAAAAAAGTGAATGCTGTTGAAGACGAGGATCCTGAAGAGTATCCTGAGTTGTCAGAATATTGTTTTTCTGTTAACATACCTGAACTAATGTATGATATGCAGGGTTTAGGAGACAAAGCAATATGGCCCCGAAAGAATCAACAAAAGGCTGATTGGAAGGACAAGTCCAAATGGTGTGCTTTCCATGAGGACTTCGGTCATGTTACTGAGGATTGCATCGCTTTGAGAAAAGAAATAAGCTATCTCTTGAGTAAGGGATATCTGAAGGACCTCTTGGGAAGAAAGAAGAATAAGGGTCAGGATCCTGAACAGGCAGCGTCACCTCCTGCGGATGCAAAAATAATTAACTTTATTTCAGGAGGATCCGACATCTGCGGTACATCATATTCTGCAGCAAAAAGACACTCAAAGGAAGCCAAAGTAGAGAGGGGAGATAAGCCGACAAGGATGTCCACCCTCGCGACTGACAAAGTCATCACCTTCGATAATGATGACAGGGATACTATCCAGGATCCCCATCATGATGCTTTAGTGATAACGTTATATGTTTCTAACCATTTTGTACGCAGGATATTAGTGGATAACGGCAGCTCAGTCAACATAATTCAACTGGAAACGTTGAAGAAGATGAATGTATCTCCGATGGACATTGTTTTGGTCAAAAATTACCTAAGCAATTAAGTGATCAAATTAGTTAAGTGAGGTAGTGTGCTAAAATTTATATGTGAAAAATGTGTTAACCAAATTAGTTGTGAAAACAGTTTGAGGATACGACTTAGGATATAGAGCTGTATCTACAATCAAACAATGAGCGAAAATGTAAAGGTTGACACGTGATGTACGAGGAAAGCCCTTGATAAATCTAGATCGCCGGCATAAAACCTCGGGAGCTGACAATTGCCGCTGCCTTGTTCTTCTATTGCTTCAAATATCAGGATACAGTGCAGGATGTGGTGCGGATCGACTATGTGTTACAATGTAATTCGAATACAAGTGTTGTGTGTAGTGATTGCTAGTAGCTAGAGAGTAAAGTGTGCGAATGAAAGTGAGTGGAAAAGTTGTGTCTACCTATGATCCGATCGCCCCTATTTATAGTAACAAAAACTAACAAACTATCCTATTCCGGGATACTTTGGAATATTCCATTCTGAACGTTGGGGGACTCTTTTAACTTGTTTTCCACGTGCATATTAACCATAAAACCGGGTCTTCAGCTCATATGACCGTTACAACGTCAATAGCTTTGACCAACATCCGATATTCTCGCGGAATATGCCTTTCTTCTATTCTGACCGTTACAAGACCCATTCTTCCACCATCAACGTCCATTTTTCAACCACCTTGAGCGAATCTTCAGGTAGATCAAGTCCTTTAACGTTGGTACCTTGCAACCAAAGAAAATCGTTAGCTGCAACCAGGATACGCCAGAGGATGTTACCAATATCCTGGTTCAGTATCCTGGCCACAGCATCAAGCATATAATATCAGGATATGCCTTCAGGATATAAGCTCGAAATTCCACCCATAACAATTGTCCCCAAAAATATATCTGTTAGGATCCTGAAATCCAAACGGGTATATTTTTCGTTGTGTTGCTCGATGCACGTAATGGGATGTAGATGTTGATGTGACTTCGCGCAACTTCCAAGGTTATACTTTCTCATAACTAGGTAGTCTTCTGGCACGTCTGGTAAGGATATCTATTTTGAACATTCCTGCATATGTTTGGTTAATCAGCACATAATAAGATTGAAACTACTCCCTTTTCTGTAGACTCTGCTAAGGTCCCTGTTGTCTTCGATCTTGAGGAGCTTGACTGTTACTCCAAGCCTGTCCTGGTAAAAAAAAAATCATCTGTTGCCACCTGCTCTAAGCCCTCCACTGTTGATGCCGAAGGTTTCTCTTATGATGACCTTGGCTTCATGGAATCCATCGAGCCCATGACCTCCTTCCTTAATAAGGTAAATATCCAAATCTTGTATCCCGTACACATATACTGAACCTGTATCCTGGTTAGTTTGTCTTTAACGATACCTGTATTTTGCTTTGTAGGGTCTGAATCATCTGGTCGTCCTGTACTTAGAACAATTTTAATTTCCTGCAAGCTTTAGAACAATTTACAGTTGGAGGTGGAGGGATCTCGTGTTTTCAGGACGAAGCCTTCAACTGTTTATGTAAATATGCTTTAAAAACTTAATTGTGTTCTTGGTGGATGGGTCTCTTTTTGAGATGAAACCAAGAATACAATTAATAATAAACTAACCTTTTAGCCTTACATGTTGTTATTTGTTATGCATTGCTTAGTCTGAATTCCAATGTTCCAAACTTAGTGCAATTATTACTTTTTATGAAAATATCTTGATCAGTATACTCGCAAATATCCTATTAAGACTTCCGTCAAATAGGGTTTTTATAACTCAAACAATTCAGATAAAGTTTTCAGAGAAAGAGGACAGCTCATCTTTATTTTACAAAGTTGGTTTTGAGAACACTTGTTTGACTAGAACACAGTTTCAGTTTTTAATCCAAGTATCATGTCTCAAATATTCCAATCAAATATCCTGAAACATATTTTGAAAATACATTTTGAAAATATATCCCGAGAATATATCCTAATCAGGATGTTTAAGCTTTTGTCAAACATAGTTTCAAAAACTCAAATGATTTAAATAACGTTTACAAAGGAAAGATCATACCAGGAATAGAGTGTAACCCTATTCTCAAACTTCAATCCTTTTGCAACTTTTCCAACGAAGATGTCCCCAGTCTGAGACACTTAGTGTACTAGGTCCGAGCTTGATCCTTTGAGCTTTACACAATTGCCTCAGTAGGAATGTCCCCTGTGCATAATGTCTTCGAATACTTAGAAATTTTCTGGACATCAGCTGCAACCGTTTGAATAATTCATATATTTCAGGGGATAAACCCTAAAATATACTGGAGATAAATCCTTAATGTACTGGGGACAAACCCATAAGTATTGTGGGGAAAATCCCGAATTTTCGTGCGCTACAGGCGGGAGTGTATAAACTCCAAGACTTAGAAAGGTGAAAACCTTTAAACCTTAGAGAGTATGAAAATACCCTTTCGCGAGAGAGGGTGATCAATCCTCATATACCTTTAGGATTCAGGATATAGCCAATAGTAACGAAATTGTCAGCCACTTTTACATGGACTGGTCCCGCCACCTTGAACTATTCCCGAATAACTTGCGCTCCAGGCGGGGTGTTTAAACCCAATTCGGAAGAAAGGTGAATACCTTTAAACCTGTGAAGGGATCAGGATCCCTTATACGTGAGAGAGGGGGCCAATCCTCTAATCTTCTGAAGTATCCTGAGTGAGCATCCTGGAGCTATATCCCGAAGCATATACTGCAAAACATCCTTAAACTAAGGTGGGTGTTAGCTTGGCTAACACCCCTCCGATGCTTAAGTTAGTATTGGGTTTCAAAGAATAAATTAAACCAAACATATTTAAAAAAGATAGAATTCATACCATCCTGAGTTAGAAATTAAATTCTAAACTCACTTGAAATAAAGCTTAAGGTGTATAGCATTCCAAGATCTCGGTAGCATATCCCCTTTCATATTCTTGAGTCTATATGCTCCTTTCCCTGCTTCTAATTCAACTTCATATGGTCCTTCCCATTTTGGAGCTAGCTTGCCATCGGCAGGATTAGTGGTATTATGAAAAACCTTTCTTAACACCCAATCTCTAACCTTAAATCTTCTGGTCCTAATATTCTTGTTATATGCTCTGGATATTCTTTGTTGATATGCTGCCATCCTTAGCCTTGCTGCATCCCTCTTTTCATCTATAGTATCCAAATCCTGACACAAGGCTTCAGGATTCTGTTCAGGATCCCGTAGGGTAGATCTTGCCGTAGGTATTGCCATTTCCGTTGGAATCATTGCTTCTGCTTCAAATACCAAGGAAAATGGGGTTTGGCCTGTTGCATTCTTTACCGTTGTCCTATCAGCCCACAAAACAAAGGGTAATTCTTCTGCCCATCTTCCTTTTTTGGCTCCAAGTCTCTTCTTTAAGTTATTGACAATTATCTTGTTTGAGGATTCTGCTTGTCCATTCGCTTGAGGATGTACCGGAGTAGATGTTATCATTTTGATTCCCCAACTCTTGCAAAAGTCAGTAGTTCTCTTGCTTATAAACTGAGAACCATTGTCACAGATTATCTCGGCTGGTACTCCGAATCTGGTCAGGATATTTCTCTTTATGAAGGATACTACTTCTTGATCCCTGACTTGGACAAATGCCTCGGCTTCAACCCATTTGGAGAAATAATCTGTCATTGCCAACATAAAAACCTTCCCTCCTGGAGCCTTTGGAAGCTTTCCCACTATATCCATACCCCACTTCATAAATGGCCAAGGGGAAACAATAGGATACAGTGGTTCAGCAGGTTGATGTAATATGTTACTATGTCTTTGACATGCGTCACATTTTCGAGCATATTCTGCGGCATCTTTTCTCATTGTTGGCCAATAATATCCTGTCCTTAATATTTTTGAGAATAATGACCTACCCCCAGTATGGTTACCACAATCCCCTTCATGTATATCCTGAAGTACTTCTTTGGCTTCAGGATCCTCCAAGCACCTCAAATACGGTCCTGCAAGAGATTTCTTGTATAAAACATTATTTATAATAGTAAATCGTGATACCTTCATCCTAAATGCCTTAGGATTTTCATTTCCGGGGATGCGTCCTTCTTTGAGATATCTCATGATTGGAGCCGTCCAGGATTTAGGATCCTCTTCAGGATACTCTGCTCCAGGATCCTGAATACCCGCTACTTCTTTATCCCGAGGATTCGTTGCAGGATATAAGACATGTAATATTGGTATTTGGGTTCCTTCTGGTATCCTGATCGATGATCCCAGATTTGCTAAGGCATCTGCTTCAGCATTATCCTCCCTTTGTACCTGCTCAAGTGTAAAAACATCGAAATATCCTGCTAATTTTTTGAGAATATCGAGGTATTCAATTAATTTCTCACCCTTGACTGCATATGATCCATTAAAATGGTTAGTAATCAACAAGGAGTCAACATATACTTGCAAATTCTTGATACTCATATTCTTAGCCAATTCTAATCCTGCAATTAAAGCTTCATATTCTGCCTCATTATTAGTAGCAGGAAATTCACACCTAATAGCATGGGGTAATATGTCCCCCTGTGGTGATTTTAGTAGTATACCTAAACCTACACCTCTTACATTGGATGCACCATCAGTATATAATGTCCAGGATCCTGAAGATTCTCCTAACTGTTGAACTTCTAGGTCTACCTCGTCCTGAATGTCACTACTGAAATCAGCCACAAAGTCAGCTAAAGCCTGAGACTTTATGGTATTTCTAAGTTCATATACTAAATCATAAGCACTTAACTTTACTGACCACTTGGCCATCCTGCCTGACATCTCTGGTTTCCTAAGCACATTTTTGACAGGATAATTCGTTTTAACATGGATCCTATGTGTCTCAAAATAATGTCTAAGCTTTGTCGATGCCATGACTAGAGCTAATATCAATTTTTCTAAATGAGAATACCTAGTTTCAGCATCTAACAAACTTTTACTAACATAATAAACAGGATATTGCTGACCTTCATGGTCTTTTATAAGAACGACACTTACAGCATTCCCTGATACAGCGAGGTATAGGGATAGTGGTTCACCATTTTCAGGCTTCATCAATAGAGGTGCAGTTGAGAGATATCGCTTCAAATCCTGCAAAGTTGCTTCATGCTTTGCTCCCCATTCAAATTTCTTATTCTTCTTGAGGATATCATAGAATTCCTTGCATTTTTCCGAGGATCTTGAAATAAATCTATTCAAAGCTGCTACTCGGCCTGTTAACCTTTGTACGTCCTTCATATTTGAGGGTGATTTTATATCCAGGATAGCTTTGATCTGCTCTGGGCTTGCTTCTATCCCCCTTTTTGTCACCATATATCCTAGAAATTTTCCTGCCCCCACTCTGAAATGGCACTTAGCAGGATTCAGCTTCATGTTATACTGATCCAGGATATCAAATGCTCCCTTGATATCCTGGAGGTGATCCTCAGCCTTTTTAGATTTCACCACCATATCGTCAATATATACCTCCATGGTGTCCCCCAGCTTATCTTTGAACATCATGTTTACTAATCTCTGGTATGTTGCACCTGCATTTTTCAAACCGAAAGGCATGACAGTATAGCAATATATACCTGTTGGTGTCATGAAGGCAATATCCACCTGGTCCGAAGGCTCCATTTGAATCTGCTGAAATCCTAAGGATGCATCCATGAAGGTTAACATCTCATGCCCGGCAGTAGCATCCACCACTGCATCAATATGAGGAAGAGGAAATGGGTCTTTGGGGCAAGCCTTATTCAAGTCTGTGTAATCTACACAGACTCTCCATTTCCCATTTTTCTTTTGAACCACGACCACATTTGCTAGCCACTTGGGGAATTCGACTTCCCTAATCATCTTGGATTTCAATAACCTTTCAACCTCCTCCTGTATGATTGCATTTCTTTCAGGAGCAAACTTCCTTCTCTTTTGTTGAACGGGCTTGAAAGACCTGTCAATCCCAAGTTTATGAGTTATAATATCTTTCGATATACCTGTCATATCTTTGTGTTTCCATGCAAACGCGGATATCCTGCATTTCAAAAAGTTAGTAAGCTGATTCTCAAGATCCTGAGGGATATTGGCCCCTACAAGCACCGAGATATCTGGATTATCCTGATCCAGGATAACTTTCTTAACATCCTGCTCCGAAGCTTCCACGATATCCTGGGCTCGTATCTTTAATTGCTATCCTACCTTGGGCTTGGTTGAGGATTTCATCGAGGATGAGTAACACTCCTTAGCTTCTTGTTGATTACTTTCCACCTTGAAAACCCCCCAAGGAGTAGGGATCTTGATACACCGATGATAGGTTGATGGCACAGCTTTCATATCATGGATCCATGGCCTACCCAATATGATATTGTAGCAGGATAAGGAGTCCATGACACAGAAGTGTTGTATCAAGTTGACCCCTTCAACATATACTGGTAACTTTATCTCCCCTACGGTATTCCTAGCTTCTCCACTGAAACCAACGAGCACAGTGGA
>JARYGA010019024.1:0-47436 GCA_030545235.1 Helianthus tuberosus
GAGAGAGACTTGAGTTTCTAAGAGACCCAAGTTCAATTCCTGTTTCTTCCCATTAATTTTCAGCGGCACCTGGTGATGATAGGAGATTAGGCGAGTAGACGGCGATCGCTAGTTCGATCATTGAACTGAATGTGTTTTACCTCACCGCACTATCGTGCCTTCGGGCGAGTGTTCACGGGCTTCTGCCCTAGGTGAGGGTTTTCCCCAGTTCGGAGACGAGTATATCCCGATGTGATGAATTTCGTCAGTAATCAATTTGAAGGATTCGTTGATCGTTCAAAAAAATAGTTAATAATTGTTCTAAGAATATTATCTTTCCAACTTATCCGTTCCAAAGCTTGTTAAGAATGTATACACTCCCAAAAAATTTGTTAAGTTACTTACTTTGCACTTAATTTTACTCTTATCAGTTTACTATATTAACATCTAATTTTTTTAACGGAAAATTTGAATCACTGAAGGACACTAAATAAGATAATTAAACATTTCAAAGTTTGTTTTTAACTTTTTTTTATTTGAGCATTATTACTTTGGTATACACTTTCTATCTTATATTAGAGAAGTGTCGATTTTTGTTAGGGTAAATTACACTGTTCGTCCTTTATGTTTATATCGGATTACAATGGATAAACTTTAACTTAAATAATTCCAACCACGGTCTTTTATTTAGAAAACTTACTACACCTTACGTCCTTTAGCACTAACCTTGTTAAAATTTTAAGTTAAGCCTAGTCACATAAGGGTATTCTAGTCATTTCATGCTTTTATTAAATACTATACCTGCTTCAATAATTTAAATTCAAACCCTCATCGCCATGTTTCAACCCCAAAACCTGCAATTTCTTGTTAAATCTCAATCAATCTAATCATCAAAAACATATCAAACTTATGAAAATCACTTCACACTTTGATATTTTTGTTTGATCCTTATGTTTTCGTATCTGAATAACAACACCCAAATATGTTCGGGTCTCTTTCAACCTGCAATCATAACCTCATTAACACAAAAAAACTTTAACTTGATGATCCTAACCTTTTATGTTTTTAGCACATTTTTACAGTGAATAAGTGTTTAGCTTAGAGAAAGAACAAAAATGTAACAGGCTTTTCTAAAAGAGTATGGATCAGTAACCCTGACTCATATCTCAACCTCAGATCTGCGCAACAACCTCTCCGACATTCCCACCACCTCATCGCTACCGTAATCCGCAACAACCTCTCCACTATTATCTCCGGTAACATATTCGAGCTCTAAAATTGGTTTGTATAAAATGTAATACTTTAAATCGGTTTTTATAGAAGCTCCGACAAGATGCTTGATTGCTTGGTGTGAGGGTTCGAGAAGATGCAGTCGGTTGTCTCCGGTGACCCACAATCTTTCCCAGCCGGTTGTCTCCACAACTACAAACATGTTTTTTTTATTTCAGCCGGAGACAAAGAGATGATACAACCTATTTTGATTTCGGGATTTGGGGGGGGGGATTAGGTTAGTAGGGATTATGGTGAAGATGAAGGAAGAGAGAGCGAAAATGGTGGTAGTGGTGGTTTGGATGGTACAAAAAGAAAGAAAATGGCAGTTTTAGGTAGAGAAGAGAGAAAGAAAATGACATATGGTGGTGGGGATTGATTCGGTGGTTCTGGTATACGTCGGTGGTGGTGGTGGGGCTCGATTCGGTGGTGGTGAAGATGGTGACAGTGGTGATGGTGAAGGTTGGTTGAGAGGGAGAGGGGGTTGAAGAGAGGAAGAAGGTGACCAGAATTAACTGGATTTATGTGCATACTGTAACAACCCGACTCTTTGGGTCACTACTTAATGTTGACTTTCTTCAGTAATCGCTTGTATTCCCGAGATTTCGATTGTCGCAATGGGTTACACTAATATTTTCAAACGCATTTTTTCAACGCTTATTCAAAACGCAGTTATCGCAGTTAACGTTGTTTACAACGCTTACTATTTACACGCATTTTTATCGCATATTACATCGCATCTTAGACTAAAGGCTATCACAACGCTATCGCAACGCAAACTCAAAACGCGGATTTACTTTAAGCATTAGTTTATGTGTGTTAATTGTGTGATTATTTGTTTAATTGTTATGTGGTTATCAACGCAACGCTTACACACTCAAACGCTTACTCGCAACTCGCTTAAACGCAACGCTTAACACACGAAACAAAAGTTGGAAAACTAACAAAATGCAACTCGGTTGATCGAATTGTAACAGCTCGTAAAATCGTATCCAATGATGTGTTGACACGTGTCCCTAATCCTAATTATGTCAAATGTTGACTAGGAGGGACTATTATCGCCAAACAGTTAAAACTATGAATATGAGAGGACTAAAAGTATCAACATGCTTAAACTAAGCTTCTGAGTGACCTTATACAGTATTCGCATTCTCATATTAAGCCATTTGTTGGATAATCGAAACCGTTTGCAATATAATTTAAAAGTTTGTGCATCGAAGGGTTAAAAGTGTCAACATGTTAATTCTTACCTCTGAGTGAACTTTTAACGAACCGGGTGCTTCATAATATTCATTCATACTCTCGGGAATGCCTATGTTGGCCGTTTAGGGCTTTGATGCCGTTAAACGACATTATGCACAAGTTGCGAGTTAAAAGGGTTAAAGGCTTCAACGTGTAAATCTACACCTTCGAGCGACCTTTTAACGAATCCTGAACTTAACGGTGTTCGGTTATACTTCCATGAACACCTATAATCTAACTTGAAGGGCCATAAGTACCAAAAAAGAAAGTTATTTCAAGTTATGAGGTTAAGGGGCCAAAAGTGTAAAATTTAAAACTTGAATGGCTGAACCCGGAGGGGGTCGCGCTTCGCGACAGCACCCTTGGTCCTCTGTCGCGCGACGCGACAGCGTCATATGCACATATTGGGTTGACAGCTGCAGGTTGTTCAATCTTGGCCACCACACAACCTCCTTACTCACACAATTCGAATCAAGGGGCTCTCTAATGGTTTTAAAACCTAGTAATACACTTGGAGGGATCTTGGAACTCCTCTAAACACTTGGCATGATCCAAGGGATTCATGTTCAAGTATAAATAGAGGTCCTTGGATGCCTTGAATCCTTGCACCTCTCATTTTCTCATTCTCTTGCTTTCTTGGAGACTCCTGGCATAAAGGGGACTCCACCTCAGTTTAAGATTCAAGCTAGGACCCTTTGTAAGTGTCCTTAGCCACTAGTTTTCGTTTTATAGGCTCTAAAGCCAAGAGTCAAGCGTTATCGTAATAACGCTTTGACTTTTAGTTAGACCTTAAACGGGCAAGCCATTGTTCGCAACAAACATGGCTACGTGATCGTAATTAGGTAGGTGTTAATCCCTTAAAAGGGCATCTCCTAAGAATCAATTTTTCTTGGTCAATTGACGACTCAACGTATTGACATTTTAAAAGTCAACAGGTCAGATTTTTAAAATAATTGCGATCTGAGTTTAAGAGTGCTCTAAAATATGTTTTATCACTTAAACAACTCAATAATAATTATTAGAACATGTGTAAACATGTTTGGCTCGTCAATTCCAGCTTTAGGGTCGATTCGTAACCGAATGTCGCGAAGTTTGACTTCTGCTTTGAATTTCGATTATGAACCGAATTAGACTAGTATTGTAACACCCCAAAAATGGGTTTGGTAATCAAACCCCGTTAATAGTAAAGACGAGTAAAATACCGTTAGTGGTAAAATTAACCCGGTGAATATTATGATTTAAATAATTAATCCTATATTAATCAAAAAGAAGAATAAAAGCTTTGAGAAAACACGGTTTATTAGAAGCCCGAGTTAACGGGACTTAAAAAAATAAAACGGGTTATAATTCCCCACACCCACCAAGTTAACTAGGAATAGTAACCTAGTTAGTAATGGGTAACTAAATGAAAAGCTATGAGATATAGCTTCTTTTATAATAAATGAAACAAGAGGTACTAATATGGCCAAGAAGGGAAACTTGTTTTATTAAAATTAAAAATAAAACACAACACACACACACACACTCAGTGTGTGTGTGTGTGTGTGTGTGGATCGACTAGAGGACAAGGTAAAAAGAAGCAAACCCAAACTCTCACAAATCTTTCAAATTGAAGGTCCAAATCAAGTTTAAATCAAAATCCGAGTACGAATTAGTGATCTCCACTGAAAAAGGAGTCACGAGGTATGTAAATTTCATGAGAAATCTCTAGTTGAATTTCTGAGCAAACCTAGAGAATTCGAATTAGATGATTGCATGCTTGTTATATGATGAGATAGGAACATTGTAGTGTCTAGGAGTAAATCCTAGACAAGTATATGATGAAGTTAGGCCTAATTCTTGTGAATTCATGATCACCATTGAAGGTGATGAGTGGGTTTAGTATGAACATGTTAAACACTAGAAATTGATAGTTGTTCTAGTGTAATTTGAATTTTTCGTAAGTAAATTCTGATGTTGTAGATGCGAAAAATTGATATGAACATGTTAATTGATGTTAAAACATGGTTAAAACAATAACCATGAACTAGATAAAAGAAGAATACAAATTATGCACATTAGGTGTTTGTTAAAATGCCTAAATGAGAACTAAAGTGTTGAAATTTAGAGTGAAAACGCATATTTAAATGATATGGCAATTACGCGTAATATGAAGTGATGAGGGTTCTACATACTATGTTGATTTAGACTTAATGTTGTAAACCAAGTGATTGAAAGTAGTTAACTTTGATAAATTAAGTTAACTAATCATGAAGTCGAATAGTAGTTTCGACATAGAAAATAAGTGAGGTGGAATAGTCGTGATTGTTAATGACTAATTTAACCGCCTTGTAAATGATTGACAATAGTTTGACGCTTAAACGAGCTAGGTGGAGGCTTGGGAAAGAAGCGGTCAAATAATCGAGTAAGAGAAGGGAAGTGTAAACCTGATGCGAGGTAAGTTAAGCTTACGCCTTTTTATTCTTACTACCAAATACTTATAATGCAAGTCAGAATAAGTGAGATTGGCAAGAAACCATACATTATGGTAAAATGGGTAAAAACGGTAAAATGGTAACCCGAACATGGGTTAACGAATAAATAAAAAGGATTTGAAAGGACACCAGTTGGCATAAGTCAAAATGGGTCAAACAAAGCAAGAAACGACCTTTAAGCAAGATGAATTCAAAGAGTAAATCGGAATAGGTTAAAGGGATGAAATGGCAATTAAATACCATCTCATAATTATAATTGGTCATTTTGACTAAACGGGTCAAATGGTGTTGTTAACACCATTTGACAATAATATCTTATGATCACGTGTTGAGTTTTGTAATCGCAGAAATTTAACACATGGTTCGCGTTGCTATTTGATTTGTAATTAATAGCGAAAGGTATTTTAACGGGTCAATCTTATGACCCGAGCCAGGTTCGCATGTTTAGAATTATAGCTAAAGGCGATATTTTGGTCAATTAATAGCGGAAGTCCTTCGTCGCACAAATGAAGGGCTAAATTTTGACCAAAAAGCCCTTGAGGGGTAAATAGGACAAACAACTTTTAAAGAGTTGTTGTGACAACCCTCAAAATTTCGGGTACTGTACAATTAATTAATTTTAATTACGTGTTTAATGACTGTGCTTGATTACAATTGACAATTTAAACTGCTCTATGATTTTTATATCATACATACACATGCATCATATTTTATACAGTCACTCCATTCATTACACACAAACATTAGTGACATACTTGATGCACAAAGCACAGTTAGCACACTGAGCGGATAATTGAGAAACATGCTGATAATGTCAGCACTTAGACGGACAGTGTTATTATGGCCAGTATGAGCCAGGGATAAGGTACTACACTAGTATGGAGTGTAGGGGAGTGAGGACCATAAAACTGCGTCACTATGAGATAGTTATAGTGCCGGGAAGTGCCAAAAACCTACTTTAAATGCAGAATTCAGCATTTTAAATTATTAGTAAAGTTCAAAAACATGACATAATGGTCCTGTATACTTTCCTAAGTGCCGGGAATAAATTGTGACACAAAAAGCATTATAAAGGACACTTTACGGAACAATTAAGCACTTTAACGGAACGGTACCTAACCGGACAACCGGACATTACCCGGAACACTAAATTATTATCAGAGACATGATTTTTATTTTTCTGAGTTAGTATTGGTTCCCGAACTCTTAAACTTATTACATAATGCAAGTTTCACATAACACTATACTTTTACCACTTAACCCCTAACTAACTACCTACTTACCATCTAATTTTCATTTAACCTCCCCCCTTGCCTAATTTTCGGCCCTCATGACCCCACCCATTAAGATTTTCTAATCTTCTAATATCTCCAACAATATTTAGTGGTCTTAGTGGAATTTTGATATAATTGAGTTTGTGCTTTTGTTAAAGGCACTTGAATTATAAATAAACACCACCATCTTCAATAATTACAAACTAATCATACCCCAAACCGATTATTATGGAGAATGTGGGACTCCCCACTTAAATTTTCTATGATATTAAGTTAGGTCATGTTTACTATCATGAGGACAAAGGCAAATGGTCTTGCATGATTAAAGGAAAAGCACTATATCAATCATTCTATCACATTTTCATAATAAAACCACAAAGAAGAACCCTTCTCCTTCCCTAAATTTTCGGCAGCCATCTTATCTCTATCATACATCCACCTTCAAATTCTTTTCAAACAATTCCTACATATCCAAGGGTGCTAGAGACCGAACAAGTAAGCTTGGTGCACTCGGAAGCTCAAGGACCGCTCTCGTTTTCTTTTAATCCTCTTGATCATACCTAGCCTTGTGCTAGTAGTAAGTTACTTGTACACCCTTATTCATCTTGTTCCATGGTTAAAAAGTTAGTACGGTGATCGTATATATGCGTTTTAGTAACATTTAACCTACAAACAGTTTGCTGATTTGCACTTTCAGTCGACTTTAACTGGCTGTAAACAGGTCATAATTCAACAAAAATTTGATTTTATTAATTCTATAACATGATATTATGAAATACGGTTCTAATGGCACTGGAATCATAATTTTTGGACTTCGTTTACTATTTTTAAAAGACCCGTTTTGTAACAGCAGCTCAAGCTGTATTTTCACTGCTGAAAATAAACGTCTTGTTTCCGTCATAAATTGAATTCTGTGTAGATTCAGATCATGAAATTGGTACTGTAGATGATCACTGATATCCAAATAATTGTCCCACTGGAATTTCATCAATCGGACTTACGATAAATTTTAAATGAATTTTTCCGTGAACTGCAGTCAGAAAGTGACGAATCTGATTTCAGTCCGGTAAATGAATTTCTATAAAATATTGGTAATGAACTGGACCCCGATATTTTTACACAATAAAATTTGGATGGTATATGACATTCTGTGAAAATTTGAGAATTTTTGGAGAAGGTTAACTATTTTATTAAAATGCTCGAAAACAGTCCAGTTTTGATTAATAATGCTGAAATGACATAAGTAGTTTATTGCATGTCTAATTGTCGGGTTGGCTATGTGGGAACGATCTACGGGATATATGTAAAAGAAAATGATATGCTATTAAGCATGGACACCTCCATTTACAAAGGAGACTATGGCGAAATTTTCCGAAAATCCTAACACTTAGTAAATATTTTCTGGACAAGTGTTTACTAGTATATTTCAGATTATGTTTTCAAAGATAAACCTCGCCATAAATTTTATAACAAAGTATAAAGTATCGGAGGATGGTTTTATACATAAAAAATGGTTAAGTATATATTCTCAAAAAGGGACTTAAAAATATATTTTCGATACGAACATACGTGGGTAAAATGTCCCATCCTTGGGAAGGGAACACTTATATATAAAATACTTTAGAAGTATTAATACAAGAAAATCGCACGAACAAATATTCCAACACGACACATGATTTAAGTTGAAATATTAATTATTTTGACAAATAATTATTACTCCGAATAATAAAAGAAACGTAACTCAAAACATTTAACTCTAAGCCAAGGCACGGCCCGTTCGTCTAATAGACATTAGTACGTTGTAGGTTGTCGTGTAGCTGACAGAGTTGAAATACGGTTCAAGACGCACTACAGTGAGTTCATGTCCCCCTTTTCTCTTAACAGTTTTCAGTTTTATACTTCGGGGGTGGAATACATATTACAATTAATACAGACATTTTATACTTGGTATGGTTAGCTTAAGGAGGGTTTACTACTTAGATCATGTGAGTGGGTAGGTGGAACTTAAGGCCATTAATCCTCGTTGTAGGACCGAGGGTCATGAGCGGTAGATCTATTTGGGTGTAGCGAGCCCAGCTCCTGAGTCCACAGTACGGACCATGGGGTGACTTTGAGCCCGACGCACAAATTTGCTAGGTTTGAGTCTTCCTGCATCACTTCACACATATCATTGGCTTTGCAACCCAATGGTGATCTCTTTTTCCTTATTGCTACATACCAGGGACGTTTATTCATACTTTGAAGGTTTATACATACTCACCTTTACATGAACTCGCTCAACTTTTGTTGATTTTTCAAAATACATGTATTTCAGGAAATTAATGGATCTGGCGGAGTGTGCTATTGTGTCTAGCTGCGTTGAATAAAGATGTTATCCAGGGTTGTTGTGTTTAGCGGGTGTATACCATTCCGGGACGGGATACATAATTCTAAACTCAGGGTTTTATTTAAGTACTTTCGTTTGAGTCTTGTGAACTCGTTTAAACATGTCATGGTTTGTAACTTGTAGTAAGTGTCAATGTTTTCAAACAATGGTGTTGTAGTATTCTTTCACTTTAATTAATGGATGAACATCTCGTATTTTTATCATATAGCATTGTTGTGATTGTTGCTATGGTATTAAGAAGTCACACCTAATAAACCCACGCTTCCGCAAAAGCCAGGGTGTGACAGCTTGGTATCAGAGCCTCGATCATAGCGAACTAGGATTCATTCTCGAGTCTAGACTATGATCACTAGGGCTCTCATGAAAATGTTTTCAAACATTTTTACATTGCATACACTAAACGTCCAGATCCAGGGCACAAACATTTTTACAAACAAAAGGCACAAATACACATTTCCAAAAATTTATATTTCAGTCTTAGAGACTGAGGGAGTACAGCCTTAGAGGCTGGGGAGGTTCAGTCTTAGAGACTGATGGATTCAATCTTAGAGATTGGGGATGTTTAGTCTTAGAGACTGGGAGGTTTGGTCTTAGAGGCCAGGGAGCTAGTTTGAGAAACTAGGGAGTTAGTCTTAGAGACTGGGTGGGATAATCTTGGGAAGACTAGGATGATTACTTACTTACATTGATTGTGACTTACATGCATTGTTGGATTATTTTATGCTATGACATGGGATGTTATGAGTTATTGTGTTATTACATACGCATATTACTTACTTACTATACTTACTATGACACTGGTGCCGACTATAGTTTTATATCGCTAGAATCTAAGAAAATACTTAGGTTAACTACTAGTAAGTTAGACATTCCGTACTCAATTGAACTGGCTAATGGGAAGCTAGTGGAAACGAATGAAGTCATCAGAGGATGCGTGATAAAGCTGGGAGAAAACGAGCTTACATTAGACCTACTGCCAGTCAAGTTAGGAAGCCTCGATGTGGTAGTAGGGATGGATTGGTTGTCAAGCAACAGAGCCATGGTTATAGGGATTTAGGTTATTAGAAATTACTCTTGACCTAGACTATAACTTACCTAGGACACTTTCCATTAGTAACTCTTCCATTATCTTTGCCTTGTCTTCATCTCTATTCTTATCTTTTATAACCAATGCCTCGTCACCACAAATCTTATCTTTAGATTTTACAAATGCTCATCACCTATCCTTAGGTGATTATTTTCAAAACCTCTTCTGATTTTTAAATTCTCATCAAAGTCTTGGGCTCTAATAACGAACTCGTGCAATCTGGAAGGGTGGATGCCTTTATTCTGAGTTTTCTGTCTAGGCAAGCACTTCGTATAAATCTCATCAGACGCGAGACCAGTTGTGCTTACCTGGGGATTCTTGGGATGAGTATCCACTTATAGGCTAAAGCATGACTTCATCAAGTTATAAGAACCCAACTACTTGTCATTGATGTCATTTATTCGTGGAATAAATGATATCCATCTTGTTACGTGTTTTCTTTGATCCTCATTGATTTTATGAAACTACATTACCCCATTATGAAATCACTATAATCTTTCCTTCAGAAAATGCCTCCATGACGAAACACACGTTTGCTTACCTGGGAACTACCGATGAGAGTACAGTATGCCTATCGGCTCAAGGCATGTTACCCTAATTCAAAAGGATTTTTTTTTTCTTTTCTCCGTTTCAGAACAATCCAAGTTTTTATCGATCTACGTTGTACTACTATCAATTTATTACGATACGATTCCCTCCTTTTCAAAGTTTCAAAAATTTTCTCGAGACCATACCTGTCAGATTCAAATTTTCAAACTAGCTATAGAACGTAGCATGGAAGCACTAACCGATCACATGGTGTAATCCGGAATCTCCTTATCTATATAAGAAATTCACTACACGAGCTAATCTACACAAGAACTACAAACTTCTGATATAACTCAACTCATACCCAAACCTTTCTTAGTTCAACAAAACCCCATATCCAAATGGCAAATCTCCCAACAGCATATGCTGAATCTTCAAATGCAGCAAAAATTCATCCTTTCCTTCAGTTTACTACTTTACACTATCAAGAGAGGTATCAAAAACTCAAGTATAAAGAAGTTCTTGCTATTAGCAGTATTGATTGGCAACGAATAGGAATGTTTGATTTCAGTGGTTTGCTGGCAAGATCACTACAACCTAATACACCTTGGCGCCGTTTCTTCGACATCCTAGAACCATCATATGATGAACTAGTGTATGAGTTCTCGTCCACTTTCTATTACAAATCTAATGAAAATCTTACCAATGAATCCATTCATTTTCAACTTTGTGGGCAACTTCATACTATGTCATTAACAGAATTCGCAGTTCATCTGGGCATATATACAGATGAAGAAGTCCAACAACCCATTTTTACGGAGGCATCAACATCTGGTTCCTCCGTGAATATGGTAAATTATTGGCAATACCATTCATTAAAAGAATGGTGTATCAACAATAATTCTACAAGCTTCATAGACCCTTGTTATCAATATATGCACCGTGTTTTAGCCCACACTATCACGAGGCGCAAACATAATCTACACAGGGTTAAAACAATCGAACTTTTCTATTTGTATAGTGTTTTTGAGCAAGTTCCCTGTAATATTGCCCACGAACTTGCTGAATATTTTTCTAGTCAACATTCAAATCCTCTGAGAAGTCTCATGGGAGGGTCTTACATTACAAAAATAGCACAATCATTAGGTGTCTTAAGTGATCAGATTATCCAGGGATTATCTCCACCAAAGGCACCTGGGATTGTAAATCCTTACACCATGAGACTAACCTCTGTTCATATTGGTACACTAACACAATCATCACAGTTGGAGGGAGCTCCAGTTATCTTAGAGAATACCTTCCCACAAAATTTACAACAATCATTTTTGCAGTTTCCTCAACCGTCTTTTTATCGGTTTGATATGCAACCACTGCTGCCATACATACAAGAACCTATTACAACTAACTTACCCCAACCTTTAATACCGAACGTCTTACAAAGCTTCCCACCGTTACCTTTCGAGGAAAATTCAATGATGCAAGGAACTTGGTTTGATGAAAACACGATGACTCAAGATCAGTTAGCATCAGAACCCTTTTTGCAAGCACCATTAATGCCACATTCTTTCCAGTCACTGTTGAACGAAGTTGAACAACCGCCACCAACTGATATGGCAGGCCCAAGTACGATGCCTCAAATGAATCTACCTCCAGATTCATTGAGAGACGAAGTGACTAGGTTAAACCATCAAGTTCAGAATTTGTCTCAACAAATAAGATGGTTGACAGAAAGAAATCAAAGGTTGGAAAGCATGCTGATACAAATAACTAATCATATGCAACTGCCTCTACCACTTCCACCACCTTATAATCCTGAATGTGATCCATTACATAACCTATTTCAAATGTAAATTTGTTCAATAGATTGTCAAAAAAAAAAAAAAAAAAAAAAAAAACAATGCTATCATTGCTAATGTGAAATACGTTTTGATTAAGTTGATGTTATGTTATATTGATGCTTGTTTGATTTAAACAATACCTCAATTTTATTTGTTTCCTCACTTAACTAGAAGTGCTATGTGGACCATGCAACGAAACGCGTAATTTTGGGTGCACACTTAATTACGGGGTTCGATGCATGAGAATCATAGTGAGCCTTGTTAAGTAAGGTGGCATATAAAAACATTATGTGGTTATGTGATTATCCATTATTTGCTCATTTGTACACACGATTGTTTGCATAATGTTTACATTACAAATCCAGCATAACATAGTGCCATGCAAAATATTTTCTATACAATGATAATTTCCTCAAAATTATCAGCACCAAACAATGACTTGCTTATATTGTTAATCATTACAATTTCATTCTATGATCTCTTTCGAATAAATTTCGGGACGAAATTTTCTTAACGGGGGGAGAATGTGACAACCCTCAAAATTTCGGGTACTGTACAATTAATTAATTTTAATTACGTGTTTAATGACTGTGCTTGATTACAATTGACAATTTAAACTGCTCTATGATTTTTATATCATACATACACATGCATCATATTTTATACAGTCACTCCATTCATTACACACAAGCATTAGTGACATACTTGATGCACAAAGCACAGTTAGCACACTGAGCGGATAATTGAGAAACATGCTGATAATGTCAGCACTTAGACGGACAGTGTTATTATGGCCAGTATGAGCCAGGGATAAGGTACTACACTAGTATGGAGTGTAGGGGAGTGAGGACCATAAAACTGCGTCACTAGGAGATAGTTATAGTGCCGGGAAGTGCCAAAAACCTACTTTAAATGCAGAATTCAGCATTTTAAATTATTAGTAAAGTTCAAAAACATGACATAATGGTCCTGTATACTTTCCTAAGTGCCGGGAATAAATTGTGACACAAAAAGCATTATAAAGGACACTTTACGGAACAATTAAGCACTTTAACGGAACGGTACCTAACCGGACAACCGGACATTACCCGGAACACTAAATTATTATCAGAGACATGATTTTTATTTTTCTGAGTTAGTATTGGTTCCCGAACTCTTAAACTTATTACATAATGCAAGTTTCACATAACACTAGACTTTTACCACTTAACCCCTAACTAACTACCTACTTACCATCTAATTTTCATTTAACCTCCCCCTTTGCCTAATTTTCGGCCCTCATGACCCCACCCATTAAGATTTTCTAATCTTCTAATATCTCCAACAATATTTAGTGGTCTTAGTGGAATTTTGATATAATTGAGTTTGTGCTTTTGTTAAAGGCACTTGAATTATAAATAAACACCACCATCTTCAATAATTACAAACTAATCATACCCCAAACCGATTATTATGGAGAATGTGGGACTCCCCACTTAAATTTTCTATGATATTAAGTTAGGTCATGTTTACTATCATGAGGACAAAGGCAAATGGTCTTGCATGATTAAAGGAAAAGCACTATATCAATCATTCTATCACATTTTCATAATAAAACCACAAAGAAGAACCCTTCTCCTTCCCTAAATTTTCGGCAGCCATCTTATCTCTATCATACATCCACCTTCAAATTCTTTTCAAACAATTCCTACATATCCAAGGGTGCTAGAGACCGAACAAGTAAGCTTGGTGTACTCGGAAGCTCAAGGACCGCTCTCGTTTTCTTTTAATCCTCTTGATCATACCTAGCCTTGTGCTAGTAGTAAGTTACTTGTACACCCTTATTCATCTTGTTCCATGGTTAAAAAGTTAGTACGGTGATCGTATATATGCGTTTTAGTAACATTTAACCTACAAACAGTTTGCTGATTTGCACTTTCAGTCGACTTTAACTGGCTGTAAACAGGTCATAATTCAACAAAAATTTGATTTTATTAATTCTATAACATGATATTATGAAATACGGTTCTAATGGCACTGGAATCATAATTTTTGGACTTCGTTTACTATTTTTAAAAGACCCGTTTTGTAACAGCAGCTCAAGCTGTATTTTCACTGCTGAAAATAAACGTCTTGTTTCCGTCATAAATTGAATTCTGTGTAGATTCAGATCATGAAATTGGTACTGTAGATGACCACTGATGTCCAAATAATTGTCGCACTGGAATTTCATCAATCGGACTTACGATAAATTTTAAATGAATTTTTCCGTGAACTGCAGTCAGAAAGTGACGAATCTGATTTCAGTCCGGTAAATGAATTTCTATAAAATATTGGTAATGAACTGGACCCCGATATTTTTACACAATAAAATTTGGATGGTATATGACATTCTGTAAAAATTTTAGAATTTTTGGTGAAGGTTAACTATTTTATTAAAATGCTCGAAAACAGTCCAGTTTTGATTAATAATGCTGAAATGACATAAGTTGTTTATTGCATGTCTAATTGTCGGGTTGGCTATGTGGGAACGATCTACGGGATATATGTAAAAGAAAATGATATGCTATTAAGCATGGACACCTCCATTTACAAAGGAGACTATGGCGAAATTTTCCGAAAATCCTAACACTTAGTAAATATTTTCTGGACAAGTGTTTACTAGTATATTTCAGATTATGTTTTCAAAGATAAACATCGCCATAAATTTTATAACAAAGTATAAAGTATCGGAGGATGGTTTTATACATAAAAAATGGTTAAGTATATATTCTCAAAAAGGGACTTAAAAATATATTTTCGATACGAACATACGTGGGTAAAATGTCCCATCCTTGGGAAGGGAACACTTATATATAAAATACTTTAGAAGTATTAATACAAGAAAATCGCACGAACAAATATTCCAACACGACACATGATTTAAGTTGAAATATTAATTATTTTGACAAATAATTATTACTCCGAATAATAAAAGAAACGTAACTCAAAACATTTAACTCTAAGCCAAGGCACGGCCCGTTCGTCTAATAGACATTAGTACGTTGTAGGTTGTCGTGTAGCTGACAGAGTTGAAATACGGTTCAAGACGCACTACAGTGAGTTCATGTCCCCCTTTTCTCTTAACAGTTTTCAGTTTTATACTTCGGGGGTGGAATACATGTTACAATTATTACAGACATTTTATACATGGTATGGTTAGCTTAAGGAGGGTTTACTACTTAGATCATGTGAGTGGGTAGGTGGAACTTAAGGCCATTAATCCTCGTTGTAGGACCGAGGGTCATGAGCGGTAGATCTATTTGGGTGTAGCGAGCCCAGCTCCTGAGTCCACAGTACGGACCATGGGGTGACTTTGAGCCCGACGCACAAATTTGCTAGGTTTGAGTCTTCCTGCATCACTTCACACATATCATTGGCTTTGCAACCCAATGGTGATCTCTTTTTCCTTATTGCTACATACCAGGGACGTTTATTCATACTTTGAAGGTTTATACATACTCACCTTTACATGAACTCGCTCAACTTTTGTTGATTTTTCAAAATACATGTATTTCAGGAAATTAATGGATCTGGCGGAGTGTGCTATTGTGTCTAGCTGCGTTGAATAAAGATGTTATCCAGGGTTGTTGTGTTTAGCGGGTGTATACCATTCCGGGACGGGATACATAATTCTAAACTCAGGGTTTTATTTAAGTACTTTCGTTTGAGTCTTGTGAACTCGTTTAAACATGTCATGGTTTGTAACTTGTAGTAAGTGTCAATGTTTTCAAACAATGGTGTTGTAGTATTCTTTCACTTTAATTAATGGATGAACATCTCGTATGTTGTGATTGTTGCTATGGTATTAAGAAGTCACACCTAATAAACTCACGCTTCCGCAAAAGCCAGGGTGTGACAGTTGTTTTGAAGTAAACGTCTTGTTTAAATTGAGTATTTGGAATTCGTATAAAAATGGGGATAAGATGTAAACCAATAGAAGCATGATTTAAGTCTAAAGATGTAAAATACTCGTAACGGGTCAAAACGAGTATATATGCAAAACGGGTTAAAATTTCTTAAGGAACCTGTAAAGTTGAATCTAGATGATTAGTAAACGGATAGAATATGATGACCATGGTATTTTGAAGGAAAATAACAAGTTAGTTTGGTAAAAGCATGAACGGGTCAAAAGTGTCTTAAATGAATTTCAAGCCGAGAGCTTGAAATCTAAAATTTTGTAAATTCAGATGTCGGATTTTTACTCCATGAGATGGAGGATTAAATTACGAACGCGTAGGAAAAAGAATCGCGTAAAACGGAGGTATAGATCAAAAGTTATGCCATGTTGAAGTTTGGTTTTGATTAAAACTTAGCTGGGCGAATATGCAGCACCAGCATCAACACATTCTGTCAAAATGGGACCGTGACGTCGCGCCATGGCCAAAGCCATTTTCCATCGCACTCGGCGACAGGCTAAAATGTTGAAAATTTTGTTTATTTTGTTTATTTCGATTATTTGACCCAATTACCTTGTTGTAATTGTTATTTTACTATCAAAACTGACTTCTAAGTTGGTTTTGATCATAGGTGAACGTCGAGAGTCCCGGATGAAGATCAAGCGCCGAGCGAGAACCGAACACACATTAAATGAAGCTTCCGCGTCAAATCTGGATTTGTATTTGTTATAAGTGAATTATGTAAACACTTACAAATATGTTTTGAAATATAGTAATCATATGGGAATGGAAGTAAGTCAAGTTTTTGTAAAGTCAAATTTTAGCATTAAAATGTGTATCTTAATTATTAAAATCTTGATTTATTAAGATGTGTGTTACAAGTTGGTAATCAGAGCTCAAGGTTAAAAGAATAAAGTGTTCGGTTCGAGGCTTGATCGCAAATCCGGTAAGTACAAGTATGTTAATGGTTTAGCATTCTAAAGTGTTGTAAATAACACATAGGGTTATCGTGTAATACATGTTACCCCAATTAAAATGATTGCTATAGTTGACGAAATTTCGCGCGTTGACGCGTATAGTAGAAAAGCCTTGTATTATAATATATGGCATCCATTAATGTCGAAATTACTAACTGTTGTAAATGTTTTAGTTGAAGGACACTCGCATATGAAGATAGCGAGAGTTTAACAAATCGCGGATTTGATAGAGGAACGGTCCAAAGAGTATGCTCATCAAGGACCTAAATCGCGTAGCGATCGCGAACAAGGCTAATGGCAAGAGAAGCCCGTTAGGGCAAGCATTACCAGGTGCACATTTTAAATTTAATTGCACAAATAGTAATATGCAACAAATACGTAGAGATTGAAAATTGCATATATAGATTAAAAACTTGGAAAAACCCGAATAGAAAATCTACCCGGGATATTGTTTCCAAGAGAAACAAATAGAGGCATTACTTACATGGGGTGTAATGTGAAAATTATAAAAATGTCATGTATACCAGGTATTGATCGCTTACTCTGGCCAAGTAAGTGGTGAGCACGTGGTACCATGAACTTTTTATGATGGACATATTTACATCTGATGTAGTAAGGACAGGGTGAGTGGGACAAATTAAAAAGTACCCAAATGAATCAAATGAGCAAAATATTTGATAATGATGTAAACGCACAGCCGGGTGACGGAAGCGTATTACATTAGGATAATGAGCCCGAGTGAAGGGACACAGATTAATGTAAAATGATTAAGATATGCATTGGGAGGGGGTGTACTTACACTCGAACCCGGAGAATGCAAACATGTAAAATGATTAAGATATGCATTGGGAGGGGGTGTACTTACACTCGAACCCGGAGAATACAAACATGTAAAATGATTAAGATATGCATTGGGAGGGGTGTACTTACACTCGAACCCGGAGAATGCAAACATGTAAAATGATTAAGATATGCATTGGGAGGGGGTGTACTTACACTCGAACCCAGAGAATGCAAACATGTAAAATGATTAAGATATGCATTGGGAGGGGGTGTACTTACACTCGAACCCGGAGAATACAAACATATAAAATGATTAAGATATGCATTGGGAGGGGGTGTACTTACACTCGAACCCGGAGAATACAAACATGTAAAATGATTAAGATATGCATTGGGAGGGGGTGTACTTACACTCGAACCCGGAGAATGCAAACATGTAAAATGATTAAGATATGCATTGGGAGGGGGTGTACTTACACTCGAACCCGGAGAATGCAAATATGTCTCTTAACGGACCGTTTTTTGTAAAACGTTAAACTTGAGGACAAAGTCAGAATATAAAAGTGAAGCGAAGTCTTAATGCATACCGGAAGGGTTGCAATAACAACGACTTCGGTAAAACACCCGGTTGATGGGTAAGGATTTAAACACATGCGTAGACCGAGAAACGGGAACTCGGATGGAAAGTTAAAAGACTCGGATTCTTAGTCAAGACTAAAAGACGACAAGATGATGTAAATAGAAATTTTGATAAATTATGTTCAACTATTTTAAAGTTGAACGGGTCGAACAAAGAATGAAGTTTGACATCCATAAAAGATATTTCACATGAATAAGTCAAACGGGTTGAATATAATATAATACTGGATGGCATGAGTAAGCGTAAACGGGATAACGGTAGCGTCAAAAGCAAAAGAATAATGAGCCCGATAATGGGACATAATCAAATATGAATATATGTAAACTGGATAATAGTGAGCATAAGATGAACCGATGCATAAATGACGTGAGAAGTCATAAAGTCGGAAAATTTGTTCGAAAGAAAACAAATATAGCCTTAGACTACGGTCAAGGTCAAAGGAAATACAAAAGCAAAAATAAATGTTTTGAACATAAAAAGGGTGCCTTAACGCCATATACATATATAAATGTATATACCTTTGAATAAAGACTTGAATAAAAGATGATCTACGGGATTATCATAACCCACGAGATTATAAATGAGGCTAAGGTCTACGGGACCAAAAAGACCTTCGGGTCCCAAATAGAAAGAAACGAATTGTTAGGGTCTCACCTTAATAAGGTGAAAATATAAAGAAATAGCCTACGTGGCTAAGAAAAAGAACCTACGGGTCAATAGTATAAAACAAGGAAACTGGTTGTAACTTCCCGCGTAAAATAACAACGGGAGATAAAGTTAGTATAAAAGCGACAGGTTTCGCTAAGTTAATTAAATGGGTTAAAAGCAAAGAGATTGTAAAAGGCCTGGTTGACAAAAGTGAAAAATTTCACTAAAACATTAAACGGGAAAAAATGACAAAAGAGTTCACAATTATTTAAATTGTACTACGTCACAAAAGTGAGTGAAGTCATTATCGAAATGACAATGGAAGGGGATAAGTCCTTGGACGTAAATTCATTGGAATTGACATGAGCTAAAATGAAAACGCTAAACTAAAGAATTCAATTTTTGGTAAGAAACAACGTTTTAACACGTATGAATACTATGAGACGAATTCGGAAATGAGTAAATCAAAGAACGTGGGTCTTAACACCGATGGGTGCAAGACGATACGTCCGAAAAGAAGAAGCATGATAAAGAAAAGTTGAATTAGACTTAAACGTGACGTGACACGCTCACAGACAAGAAAAGAAATATAGAGAATGATATAGAATACAGTCAAGTCGTAACGTGAGTTACGAGATATGAAAATCAGAAAACAAGCAAAAGGCCAGGTTGGCAATAAGATATACCTGAATGACGGGGAATAAAGTGACGGCGACTAATCAGTCTAGCCGATAAAACATTTCAAAGTCAGATTAGTGTTACGACTTATACAAAGCACTTGTTGATATGAGATTAGCTTGAAGTAAGCATGTTGAAAATAAATATAACTGAGTGATCAGATGACAACTCGGTCGAATAAGTGACCAGATTAAGAAATACAAGATGAAAGTATCGGCCTATGAGGCCATACACGTAAAAGATGCATATGCTATGAAACCAAAAAGACATTACCATACATCCCTGGTAAGAGTATTATGTGTGAGCAATGCTCAAGTGATCACCAAGACTAAGGTCCGAATGATCTAAGCTGATAAAGTACGTGAGAAAGGTTTCGGGGACGAAACCTCTTTAAGGGGGGTAGACTTGTAACACCTCAAAAATGGGTTTGGTAATCAAGCCCCATTAATAGTAAAGACGAGTAAAATACCGTTAGTGGTAAAATTAACCCGGTGAATATTAGGATTTAAATAATTAATCCTGTATTAATCAAAAAGAAGAATAAATGCTTTGAGAAAACACGGTTTATTAGAAGCCCGAGCTAATGGGACTTAAAAAAATAAAACGGGTTATAATTCCCCACACCCACCAAGTTAACTAGGAATAGTAACCTAGTTAGTAATGGGTAACTAAATGGAAAGCTATGAGATATAGCTTCTTTTATAATAAATGAAACAAGAGGGACTAATATGGCCAAGAAGGGAAACTTGTTTTATTAAAATTAAAAATAAAACACAACACACACACTCAGTGTGTGTGTGTGTGTGTGCGTGTGCGTGGATCGACCAGAGGACAAGGGAAAAAGAAGCAAACCCTAACTCTCATAAATCTCTCAAATTGAAGGTCCAAATCAAGTTTAAATCAAAATCCGAGTACGAATTAGTGATCTCCACTGAAAAAGGAGTTACGAGGTATGTAAATTTCATGAGAAATCTCTAGTTGAATTTCTGAGCAAACCTAGAGAATTTGAATTAGATGATTGCATGCTTGCTATATAATGAGATATGAAAATTGTAGTGTCTAGGAGTAAATCCTAGACAAGTATATGATGAAGTTAGGCCTAATTCTTGTGAATTCATGATCATCATTGAAGGTGATAAGTGAGTTTAGTATGAACATGTTAAACACTAGAAATTGATAGTTGTTCTAGTGTAATTTGAATTTTTCGTAAGTAAATTCTAATATTGTAGATGCGAAAAATTGATATGAACATGTTAATTGATGTTAAAACATGGTTAAAACAATAACCATGAACTAGATAAAAGAAGAATACAAATTATGCACATTAGGTGTTTGTTAAAATGCCTAAATGAGAACTAAAGTGTTGAAATTTAGAGTGAAAACGCATATTTGAATGATATGGCAATTACGCGTAATATGAAGTGATGAGGGTTCTACATATTATGTTGATTTAGACTTAATGTTGTAAACCAAGTGATTGAAAGTAGTTAACTTTGATAAATTAAGTTAACTAATCATGAAGTCGAATAGTAGTTTCGACATAGAAAATAAGTGAGGTGGAATAGTCGTGATTGTTAATGACTAATTTAACCGCCTTGTAAATGATTGACAATAGTTTGACGCTTAAACGAGCTAGGTGGAGGCTTAGGAAAGAAGCGGTCAAATAATCGAGTACGAGAAGGGAAGTGTAAACCGGATGCGAGGTAAGTTAAGCTTACGCCTTTTTATTCTTACTACCAAATACTTATAATGCAAGTCAGAATAAGTGAGATTGGCAAAAAAACCATACATTTTGGTAAAAAGGGTAAAAACGGTAAAATGGTAACCCGGACATGGGTTAACGAATAAATAAAAAGGATTTGAAAGGACACCAGTTGGCATAAGTCAAAATGGGTCAAACATAGCAAGAAACGACCTTTAAGCAAGATGAATTCAAAGAGTAAATCGGAATAGGTTAAAGGGATGAAATGGCAATTAAATACCATCTCATAATTATAATTGGTCATTTTGACTAAACGGGTCAAATGGTGTTGTTAACACCATTTGACAATAATATCTTATGATCGCGTGTTGAGTTTTGTAATCGCAGAAATTTAACACATGGTTCACGTTGCTATTTGATTAGTAATTAATAGCGAAAGGTATTTTAACGGGTCAATCTTATGACCTGAGCCAGGTACGCATGTTTAGAATTATAGCTAAAGGCGATATTTTGGTCAATTAATAGCGGAAATCCTTCGTCGCACAAATGAAGGGCTAAATTTTTACCAAAAAAGCCGTTGAGGGGTAAATAGGACAAACAACTTTTAAAAAGTTGTTTTGAATTAAACGTCTTGTTTAAATTGAGTCTTTGGAATTCGTATAAAAATGGGGATAAGATGTAAACCAATAGAAGCATGATTTAAGTCTAAAGATGTAAAATACTCGTAACGGGTCAAAACGAATATATATGCAAAACGGGTTAAAATTTCTTAAGGAACCCGTGAAGTTGAATCTAGATGATTAGTAAACGGATAGAATATGATGACCATGGTATTTTGAAGGAAAATAACAAGTTAGTTTGGTAAAAGCATGAACGGGTCAAAAGTGTCTTAAATGAATTTCCATCCGAGAGCTTGAAATCTAAAATTTTCTAAATTCAGATGTCGGATTTTTACTCCATGAGATGGAGGATTAAATGACGAACGCGTAGGAAAAAGAATCGCGTAAAACGGAGGTCTAGATCAAAAGTTATGCCATGTTGAAGTTTGGTTTTGATTAAAACTTAGTTGGGCAAATATGCAGCACCAGCATCAACACATTCTGTCAAAATGGGACCGTGGCGTCGCGCCACGGCCAAAGCCGTTTGCCGTCGCGCGCGGCGACGAGCTAAAATATTGAAAATTTTGTTTATTTCGATTATTTGACCCAATTACCTTGTTGTAATTGTTATTTTACTATCAAAACTGACTTCTAAGTTGGTTTTGATCATAGGTGAATGTCGAGAGTCCCGGATGAAAATCAAGCGTCGAGCGAGAACAGAACACACGTTAAATGAAGTTTTCGCGTCAAATCTGGATTTGTATTTGTTATAAGTGAATTATGTAAACACCTACAAATATGTTTTGAAATATTGTAATCATATGGGAATGGAAGTAAGTCAAGTTTTTGTAACGTCACATTTTAGCATTAAAATGTGTATCTTAATTATTAAAATCTTGATTTATTAAGACGTGTGTTACAAGTATGCTACTGATTTAAGATTCCGTTATGATTGTAATATGATGTAGCATAACCCTATAAGGTTATATTACATGATCATATTAGTAATCTGAGTTTTATGCAAGTTTCGGTATTTATACCATACTTTGCCTTTTATGCCCTTTTTTGAAAAAATAAAGTTTTAGACACAAATAAGCTTACAAATGATTTAGGTACTGATATGTTAACATGTTTAACATATTTTGATGTTTATAATCTGGTCATAAACTAAGTTTACGTATATAATCGTAAACTATGATTTTAAAAGGACTAAAATGCCCTTTTTCATTTAAAATGAGTTTTAAACGTAAATTCTTGACAAAACTCATCATGTACTGATGTGATATCATATTTATGATTTATTGGGATTTTAAGTCAGATTATATACTGAGTTTAACTTCAAGTTCTTGTACAATGCTCGTAAATGACGATAATGCCCTTACGGCACATAAAATGCGTTTTAAGCATAATATTCAAACCAAACTTTTTTCTTAATGATATGTTATGAAAAATAAAATATTTTAACTATTCAAAGCTGGTCATAACATCAGATTTCATAAATCTTTGCATAAATCATCATTTAACGACATTAACGCCGTTTAGGCGCGTAGTATGGTTTTAAACCATATGTATGAACCAAGTCTTGTTACCTACTGATTTTATAAACCATTTTAAATGTTTTTACAGTAGGTTTAATTCATGAACTCAGAATCCCAAATAAAGTCTCAAAACTATGTGTGAAATGACCAAAATGCCCCTACGGTGCATAGTTTGGTCATAAAGCATAAACCACACATATATTTGATGTACTACTGATATGATATCATAATTTAAACATTTTTACAGAATGTTTATAACCATGACATCAGTTTACTCGCAAGCTCCTTTTATAAATTGTAAAATTACCAAAATGCCCTTCTGATGCATAGTTTGATTTTAAAACCTTAATGGGCATACAAGTTGATATCCTCCTGATATTATAACTTGTCTAAAGTATATTGGAATATGGAACTTGTTCATGAATCATCCGGTTACCCGTTATCGCTTATATGCGTATGATTAGACTTACGTAACTAGTTTACATAAGTTTACCTAAAAGGGTTTAACCTTATCGTATTTATCTCAAAATCCATAATGTACTATGTTTACCCATATTATACAAGTCCTAGTACTTATTGGGTTTAAACCACATTCTTTACAGTATACGCTTAATCTAGCGAACTTATTCTTAAGTATCGGGTCATATCTAGAGGATCTACTTTTGGCCTATATACATTCTAACAGATAATAAATCTTTTCATTCCAGACTATAGTACCCCCCAGATAATCGGACTTGAGTCAATAATACTTAGACTTGCGGCTCTTCGCCAAATATAGTCTTATTGATTGGAAGCCAGCAAAAAGGTAAATACTCTTGACTTATTTAGTGTAAACTTGGGATGACAAATATGCCTCTTGGGACGGTTATTACACAAGTAAGTCGCCTATGATTGCGCAAAAGTGTATGAATACGGTTTAATCTGTTTACTTGATAACTGATATAATTGGGGGTTAATGATACCATGTCCGGACAACCCAATGGGTTAATCAAACATATAATTTCGTAACAAGAATAATCCCAAGATATTTTTAAAATATCACCTACAGGTTATCTATATGTATAAAACTCTTTTCGAGAAACTATTTTTCCAACGAGTCAGTTAAGTGTATTTACCAGCTTTGTCTGACATGTTTTCAAAAGATTGAACAACAGGTACCGAACCTTATAATAGGGTGGGAATATGGGTCGGCTAGAATGAAGGCTAAGGAATTTGCACTCCTGATGCTTAAGGCCTATGATGTCTAAAGCTCTGTTTATTTGGATCCTGCCTGTGGGCTTGTATCGAACGCTTGTAATACTTTTATAAATTCAAGCTTTATTTTGATAATTTCAATCCAATACTTCCGCTGCAAAATATTATATTGTGACAAATGTTATACAATCGTCACGATTGTACCCTTCCAGGCCCACCGGAGATCGGGGTGTGACACGAATGGACAACCGATCGAATGGACTTCCGTCCAGATGACCATCCGCTCGGATGGCCATCCGACCGAAAGGCCATTCGATCGGACGACCATCCGACCGAACACATGTCGCGCACCGACTTAAACCCTTTCTCACCCTCTATAAATACCACCGTACATCTCCCTTTTCTCTGATTTGACACCTCCATCGGATCACTCGCACCCAAGTCGCTCTCAGTCACTTTTACTCGTGATTCAAGGCTATTTCGTAAGTATTTCTCCTCAAATCTTGTACAACTCCCATCTCTAATCACTTCTACATCATCTTCTCCATCAAAATCACACACAAACACTTACTTTGTCTCTGAAATCACTGATTTGGACCTCTTGAAGGTGGTTTCCTCCCGTTTTGCTCCGGCAAACGGTTAAGGAACACCATTTGATCAAGACTGGTTCTAGATCTAAGAGATTTCAAACTTTTAAACTCAATCACAACAAGATTTCAACCCTTTATCATCTATCTTCAACTTTTCTTCACTTTTCTACTCAAAACCGATGGAGTCTGGGCTCATTCAGACTCTCTACTCGTTCCATAGTCGAGAGCCGGCTTGAAAACGGTTTTCCACCAGAGAGATGACCGATTAACGGGTTGAACATGATATTCCATCAAGAACAGTGAGTCTGATCGAATGGGCTGAGACCACTCGACCGAATGAGCTGGACTTGGTGTGTTTTCGTTGTTTGACACGTCGTCACGCCGTCTCCGTTAAACATAACAAACAAGCATTCATTAAGTCACGTATTCATGCGATAACGGTTAGCGTTTAAAGTATTGCGTAGTGTGTTTGATGTGATTTTGTATAAGTAACGTATGTAACACCCAAAAGTGTGTAAAGTGAAAAGGGTTCGAGTATATTCATAGCGATTAATGGATTGAAGGGAGCGCTAGAGAGTAGGGTTAGCCTGAACAGATTGATAGTATAACGATAAGCGACGCGTAAAACAATACAGAGTGTAAGTGGGTAGGATAACAGTTCGATCGGATGGTAGTCCGATCGGACGGCCGTTCGGTCGAGTGACAGTCTGTTCGGACAGTCGTCCGGTCAGATGACCGTTCGAGTGGATTGTTACTTCCTTTGGGAAGGATGTGTTTGTGTATGATGGCTTGACTTTTAAAGTTTTCGTTGTAGCATTTTGAAAACATTGAAGTATCTCTACCTTTCAGGTCGGTCGATCGAACGACCGTTCGATCGGGCGACAGTCCGATAGGTTGGGTACTTCAGCGAGAATAAGTTCTCAGCAGGTTGTCACTCGATCGGGTGACATCCCTTGTGCATTGAACATGTTGAAAATTGTTTAAGTGTTGAAGTTTCGAAACATCCCATAGTCGGATGGTCGGTCGATCGGGTGGTAACTCGATCGGACGGCAATCCGGTCGGTGTTCCCAAAACTCTTGAGGGTTGATTTGGAAAAATAAATTGTGGGGCCAAGGTGCAATTCGATCGGATGACCGATCGTTCGGGTGGCTGTCTGATCGGGCAGCAGTCCGATCGGACGACACTCCGTCCTGGTCGACCTGTTCGTGTTACACTTGGTTGTTTTGGTTGTTTATCGTTTTATCGAGACGTTTTGATAACTTATCAAGCAACAGAAACCTCGTCAATACTTGGTACCCCTGATCGGACAGGAATCACCCAAATCCAACCAGTTAACTGTTCGAGACGGTGTTCCACGTTTAACCCGAAATCGGTAGTCTCGTGGATAGAATCTAGACCTTGAACCAGCACAACCACAAGAATGAGTAGTAAGTCGGCACAAGCTCCGATTCTATCGGTTTTAAAGGTATTGAATGTAAAAGAGTTGAAAGAAAGTTGGAAATCCATCTTTCAATCTTTTTCATTGTGAATATGTTTAGATCTATGAAAGATCATTGTTTGTTTATGTGGAAATCGGTTAGATCTAAGTTGTTCTTGGTGGATTGAGGCCAAAACATGAAGTTCTCAAGAACACATGATGACGTCATCCTAGAACACCTTGAATCTTGATGATTTCACGGTTAAAAGTTATGATTCAAAAGATAGAAAGGTGTAGGAGTGCGTGTAGATCAAGGAAGTACAAGATTTAGGACGAGATCTTACCGGAATTGCGAGAAATATGAAGAAAAGTGGGGAAGGTGAGCTGGTCAAAGGAGAGTTGCCAAAAGTGGAAAGTATGATGGTGACAGGGGGTATTTATAGAGTTTCCCAAAGAGGAAAGGGCTGGCCGATCGGGTGGCAGCTCGGTCGAACAGCTGGCCGATCGAGTGGCAGCTCGATCGATCGGCTGGTCACCTGATCGATCAATCGCTTGGTTCGAGTGTTTGGTGCGACGAGTTTTGCCGTTTCGATTGCGTTTGCGAGCGTTTCGATGCGTTAGGGTTTCCTCGTCAAATTACTTTTAATCCCAACTACTATATCAACATACAATCATCCTTATTTCGTAATCGTTTAGCGTTTGCGATTCGATTGCGATTGAGTTCGATTGATTACCACACATAACATAAATAAACATGCACAAGTAACACATAAGGCACACACACACGTATAACCATATCCAAAATGCGTAATTCGAGTTGTGAGTGCGATTGCGATAGCGATAAAGCGATTAAACATGCGATAAATAGCGATTAATAATAGATACTCCACATAATACAACTAAAGCGACAATAAAATAGACTAATTACAAGTCAAAGAAGTCAAAACAGGAATTGAGCAAGGAGAGACAGATCGCAATTAGAAATCTTTTCTTCCTTTGACTTCAATCTTGACTTTGACTTTCGAAACACGGGGTGTTACACGAAGTACCTGGCTCATGCATTCGATTAACATCCATTTTCCCTTTCAATTTGATGGATTTAGAAGGATAGGGTTTAGTTTTCTTCTGGGTCTCTCTCCCTCTCTCGTTCGTACGCACACAGCCAGAAACACACTGGCCTTTTTTTTGTTTTATTAATTTTTCATTACACCTTTACACTTTTAGTCCCTTGTCTTTTAATACATGTCATATTCTTTCTTTTCACATTAACTAGGTTATATTTCCTTTGGTTAACTTAGTTACATACATATATTTTAAACTTACTATCATTTTCTTACGGTACTATTTAATAGTTACCGTTTTTCTGTTATTTATCATAACAAAAACAAATATAATATTATTTTATAACATACGAAATTTGTGGTGTTACAAGAAACCCGCTAAATAAATCCGAGTTATCGGAATAAACTTGTTTTTGAGACACGCTATCTGTAATAACTGTTTTTGCTTTATCTGTTAGCAGTATGGGATATTAACATTAAAGATATTGTCATTTAATAGTTTTTGTGGATTCTCTTGAACAATCTGTCTCGCTCAATGCCACGCCCCGATGATTCCGCCATCGGTTGACGTGTGACACATACATATATAATTTTTTTCTTTTTTGAAACAAATAAGTAAAATTACCAATCTGTCCTCATATGCAAGTCACATGACTAGACTTAACTAAAAAAGTTAACCTTGTTACTGATGCGTGTGAAGTGTATATAAGTTTAAGTATATTTTAAGCCCTTTTTACACTTTTTAGCCAAGTTTTAAATTTATAAAACACGATATTTACTAACACTAAACACACATATGGGCAAGTGCACCCATCGTGAGCGTAGTATTGTGTTGGTAAGATACCGAGGTCGTCCAAGGACACAAGAGCTTTTAGTACCGGTTTATCCTCAACGTCTAATCAAATCAAAAAGTTAGAAAAAAGGTTTTTAAACAAGAAAAATAAAAACTAACTAAAATGCTGAAAATAAAATAAAAAGAAAAAACAGATAGACAAGATGAATCACTTGGCTCCGAATCGTGTATAGTGTAACATTTGATTATTTCCGCACTTTTGCACTTTTTAAGAGATTATCTTACTTATTGTAGTTGGCCCCTCTTTTGAAGGTGACGTTACCCTCAACCCAGTAGTTTGAGTCAGCAAGGATACAATCCTAAAGGGTCGGATTATTGAAAGATAATTAATTAAGTTATTAATGCATATTATGGTAGGCCCCTCTTTTGAAGTTGACGTTACCCTCGGCTAAGTAGTCTGAGTCAGCAGGGATACAGTCCTAAGTAGCCGGGTTAAAGTATTAATAATAGCTTACATATGAGGGGATCAAAGAGTTTGGACCCCCGCCATCCAATACCATTAAGTATTGAAGGAGGTCCTACTAAATTTGACCCAGGTCCTTGCAGGATCTATACACTGAACAAGGCAAGACTTTTACCAAACCGTTTCCTTAACCCCCGACCTGGTACCCAACATACCTCCAAATAGACCGTGGAGATATGAATGGTGAAAATCTTTTATTTTATATAGATAGTAAAATAATGCCAAGACACCACGGACAAACGATAAGGAAAAATCACCTTCAACATAAGAAACTAGTTATTAAAGTCATTAATACATAACCAAGTAAAAAGTGCGAAAAGATTAAAAATAAAAAGTATTACACTAGACACTTTGTCTTCACCAAGTGATGTAAGAGACTTAGGCAAACATGGCCTTGATTGTCAAGAACTCTTACGATCAATCTTGGATCCCGAGACGACTCACACACTCTATGATGGACAATGGATGATGGTGGTGGATGATGGTGTTATGGTGGTGGTAGGTGGTGGGTGAAGTGTGAGAGATGTGGTGTGCCAAGGGATGGTTTGAACTTGAGCCAAGCACTCCTATTTATAGGCTGAACAGAAGCTCGGGCACGGCCCCGTGTCCATCCTCTTCTCTGTCTTCATTAATTGCAGTTTGTCTGCATTAGTTGACCACACCCCCGTGTCCGCTGGGCACGCCCCCGTGTGCAGAAGCATATCTGTACTATCAAGATTTGCCTGGATTCTGCGAATCTTATAGTTGACCACGGCCCCGTGTCCGCTGAGCACGGCCCCGTGGTGGGCGATAGAAGCTTCTATAGCTTTGTCTTTTATGCTGGCACTTGGGCACGCCCCCGTGTTCACTGAGCACGGGGCGTGTTCAGCCTTCTGTTCTCTTGTTTTGCTTGGGAAGATGCTTTCGTGGGGTCGGGCATGTCACGTTTGTTCCTCTTCTTGTATTTATGTTAGATTTAGCTGTCTTTTTTGTTTCTTTTGTTAATTTGAGCTCATTTAATCCTAAAAATACAAAAGGAAGACAAAAACATACTTTTTCCAACATTAGTACTAAAAAAAGGGTTAGTTTTATGCCACAATTGATGTAATTTATATGTTGCATTTTGCACACATCAAATACCCCCACACTTGAATCTTTTCTTGTCCTCAAGCAAAACTCTTTATAATGTAGCTTTACACTCCCAAATGGAATGGGTAGAAGAGAAGGTTTTTGGGCTTGTCATAGAGTGTCGGGATTTCCAAGATTCTTTATTAAGTTTTATTTTTATTTATTTACAATCCTATTCGTCATGATTTATTTAAAACTTTTCATAAGATAAATTACTTATTAGGGCATAACATGCCTCATTAAAATTCCATTTATATACAAGTTCACATACCTCACGGGGGATCACTCAACACTCGGCCGAAAATGTATTTTAGTGAATCACTCGAGAGCGGCATGGAACTTACTTCTACCATAAGCTTGCCAAGCAATCAATCTTCATCCTTTTTAACTATATACCTTTGTAAATATCAAGAGGACTTTTGGGTGAAGGGTTAGGCTTGGGTTAAAGGTAGGTGGTTGGGTTAGTGGTTAGTGAAAGGGCGAAAAGCGTAACAAACGTCGGTTTTCGTAAGACTTTTTTTTTTGCAACTTTTATTTTGATGAAGCTTTTATTCAAACAAAGTTATTTTTGATAAACTTGTTTGTTTATTTCTCTTTTGCTTCATCATCAACATTTTTTTTTTGAAAAGTCATACGAAAAACCGAGCTTGTTACTAAAACAAAAGGTTAAAAATAAAAAAGGGTTTTGGTGGGTGAAAGGGTGTTTGGTTTGGGTTATGAAATGAAAAGGTTTAGGCTCAAAGGGGCTAACTAGGGGGATTTTGGGTAGGTGGTAAAAAAAAAGAAAATAATGGTGTAGAAATAAAAGGGGTTAGTCCTAATGCCTCCATCATTTACTTACTTGGGTTTAAGTTGTTAAGGACCGGGAATGCATCGTCGTGGCAAGTTCTAGAGTCGTAAGAACCAAGCGGCTATTCACACAAGAAACGAAAAATGAGCATTTTGTTTAAAGATAAATATTTGTATGCTCAATAAAGGCTCAAAACTCACTTTTGTGAGAATAGGTTTTTATGTGATCAAGTATATATAATCAAATTTTAATTAAGCTTGTCATGCCGTTTCATAATTTTCTTATGTTGGTTCTTTTTATCACGACGCTATCGGTTGTAGATTTGTAAAAATATAACCTTTTTAGAATTTGAAATTCCCGAGTTAAACCTAGACAAGTAAAAAAATGAAAATTTTTTTGAAAAATTTTTTTGAAAAAATTTGGGGTGATTAGCGGTTCCAATAGAGTTTTGTGTAAGGCTTGTAATTAGGACTTGCAAGATTCAAGGTTTTAGCATCCTCCCCCACACTTAAATTACACATTGTCCTCAATGTGTCCCAAAAATAAATTTTTAGGTTGATTGAATGTGTAAAAGGGTGTGAAAAAGAAAAAAATTGTGTTACTGGGCGTCTGGACACGGCCCTGTGTTGTCCGGACATGGCCCTGTGTTGTCCGGGCACGGCCCCGTGTTCAGGTGCCAGTAACAAAATTGAAAAAGAGAAACAGAAGCCTGGACATGGGGGCGTGTTGGGTGAACACGGCCCGTGTCCAGTTTACCTGAACTGGGCATTTTCTACAGACTGTGCAGCACGGGGCCGTGTTGGGCGGACACGGCCCGTGCTGAACTTACTGTAACGAAGAAAATTTTGTCGGATGGCCCTGTTTTCCTGCATGGGTTGCTGGTTCAGGTTTCCCTTGTTTCCTTTTGCCATCCCGAGTGTGTTTTATTTGTTTCAACACCATCCAAACACCAAATTAACTAAAACCATCATTCATTAAGTCATAGAGAGAATTACATAGTAGTCCCAAGGGTTAAAATTCGAGATAAGTTGGTCAAAGAAACATAAGAAATCCAAATCAAGAAGTTCTAGCCTAAACTTTATTTTACTTGCAAAATTTCCAAAAAGATAATTCTCTTGGTTAGATGCGGCATGAAAACTTCTTTTCTTCGGGAATGGGTTCCTCACACGTTGGCGAGCCACTCCTCTATCTCCCTTGGGAGAAGGAAGGCGGGTTCATTGGCGTTAGTTTGAGGAGGTACAACTTCCACCGGGACTTCTTGTAGATCTTCAAGAGGAGGCTCCGCTGGAAGGTCATCCCACCCAGTAGGATTGTGGATTCCAAGTGCTAGGTTCCAATCCTCTTGAGGGAGGATTGGTTCCATGGGAGGTGTTACAAGAATGTTTAACCTCTGGTGCAAGAGGTTAATTTCTTGAAAACTGTTTTCCAGCCCTACCGTAAGATAATTTATACGGTCTATTAGGACCTCCTCTACCGAAGTCATCTCATCAAGAGCTTCACGTAACGCCATTACGTATCGTACGAGAGTTGCTTCAATCGATGACCTTCTTTCCCTTCGACTGTTTCTGGAGTGCGAAGAAGAGGTTCCACTGTTTTGACTAGACATTCTACGAATACAAACCAAAAATAGTTCATTTTAATGAAACAGTACGACGGACACGGCCCCATGCTCAATGAGCACGGCCCCGTGTTCAACTTTCTGCAGTTTTTTAGAACAAGGAATCTTGGAGTTTCAAATTATTTTTCCAACTTATGAAGCATTTTTTAGCAGAAATAACTTAAAACCATGTTGTGTAGCTTATTTTTAACAAGATTCCTAGAACAAAAACTTAACAAACATCACAATAAAGCTTGGAATCAAGCTTCAATGGAGGTGTTATTGCAAGAAAGATGAAGAAGAAGGTAATGGAAAAAAGAGGAAAGGACAAGATGTTTGTTAGAACCTTCTTTTAGAACATATCTAGGATGGTAGGTGAGAAGATCCTTTCAAATATCTGTCCCTGGATGGTCCAAATGTGCAGGGTTCTTGGCTGCATTTATAGAAAACGACAGCATGCTGGACACGGCCCCGTGTCGGCTGGACACGGCCCCGTGTGCAGATAAAATCCTGACACGTTTTGTCCGTATTCTGACAGAAAGTCAGAAGGGAATCTTTTGGTGGACACTGGGGCGTGTTGACCTGGGCACAGCCCCGTGTCGGAAGGCTGTTTATGAAGTTTGTCTATTTTTAAGGAACTTTTCCGGATCGGGCGGTTCCTTACTGGATGGAACAACCCCAAAGTGCCTAAGATACCTTAATTGTTCTAGATTAAGACGAGAGCACTAGAGGTTGTCAGTGAGGGTGATTCCTATGCTATATGTAGGTGGACAAGTCCAACCCTTTCCCGGGCTCTCGTTAAAGAAGGTGTATGCCGAATCGCTCAGGTCTATGTATGCATCGAACGAAGTCAATGGGGAGTCCTTCACGGCACAATCGACACAGGGACGACTATCGCTCAAGCCCTCGCTAGATTTAGAGGTATTGACGGGTGGTCCATAGGACAACCCTTAATGATGTTAAAAGATGAATTTATCCTTCACTTAATCGCGTAATTATCTTGAATTAGATGACTATGGTTGCTTATATTTCAGGTACAGTTCGGGAGCTAAAAAGGGATAAAACGCAGCTTTGGACGGTTTGGAGATGAACGGGTCGTGCGTGGAAAGAACGAAGAAACAAAACACATGAATCAGGGCTCCACCGTATATTACGGTGGCCACCGAACGGTGGCCCTGAAACATGCCCATTCCCACCGTAACACAGAAGAATACCACCGTAATTGTCTGAGGTCCACCGTAATTTACGGTGGAGACCGTAAATTACGGTGGAGGCTGCGAGAGAATACGTAACTGCCTCATTAAATCAGTTTTTTGGGTGTCTTTTCACATATCTCATCATTGGACGTTTTCTCTGAACATTGGGGGTGATTTTGGCTGGTTTTGCTTGTTCCAAACATTTCTAAACAATTGGTTTGTGTTTTCGATTCGTATGAACATTAATCGTTGTGTGATAATGATGTACCAAGTCATGCGTGGCTAAACTTTTGGTGATCATCCTAGATGTAAGGTTTGCTTTTGAAACACTATGTTTGTGCTTGACTTTCTAGAATAATAACTTTGAATGTTTGTTTGAGTTATTATGGTGTTTGGATATTTGTTTGTAAATTATTGATTATTGTTTGATGTTAATCTAAACCATACGTTCTTGGTGCCGTTGGCAATCGAGATATCATGGGATGGGTTAGGGTTGGATAATTGTCAATTGATCATCGAGTAACAACCTTCCATTTTATAATCCGAGTACTTAGTTCTCCTTCATCACAAACAGATAATCAAACACGAACCATGTCTATGTGGTTCTTTCTAGTTAAGCATAAACATTAGTGTGGATTAAAACCTGAAATCTAGGATGGTCGCTTGTTCCTAATCTGTTTACAAAACCAATCTTTGATTTGCAATTTAATTAGTTAATATTAGTTCTTACAACCAAAACAATCAACTCTTGAATTTTTAATTTCTGCAATTTTAGTTTAATTTTAGTTAAAGTGCAAAGCTATAAAATCAACGCATTTTCCACATACTCCCTTAGTTCGATACCCATTTACCACTATCTATAGTTGTTATTTGGATTAAATTTGCGTGTACTACGAGAGCACGTCAAATTTTGGCGCCGTTGCCGGGGAGTAGTGCGCAACGTGTGTTGTTTTCGTTCTTTTTAAGTTTGTTATTTTTCTAGTTTACGCTAGGTGTGTTAGTGTGCAGGTATCTACAGGTGCATGCGTACTAGAAGCTCTCACAAGCTATCACCGTTGGCATCGATCCAGAGATTGAACGAACATTAAGAGGAAATAGAATTTTGCTAAGAGAAAACTGAATCAGCGGTTCACCAACAACACCAACTACACCCATCACACCAATTCGATACATGGATCCACCATAACCACCACCCACTACAGGTGAACTTATACCACCTTTCATACCATCATCCCCTCAACCTTCACCGAACACTACCATTCCAAATACCACTACCAATCCTATTACGCCTCACGATGCAACACCAACTAACACCACCCAACCCATTACCACTTAAGAAGAACCTACACTGACTTTTAACCCTTCTACTACGATTCCACCATTCACTCATTTCTTCCCAGTTTCAGGTCAATCATCCTCAACCTATACATTACCACAAGGTTCAACTATCGTTCATGCTACTTCTACATTTAGACCATCGAACCAGGCGGGTTTTCAATATTCGACTCTTCCTTTTGGGCAATCTTCGGGTATAGGGGGAGATGGATATGAGGAAGGATATGAAGATTTTGAGGGTTATGATGAAGACAGTTATGCTTATGGGGGTGATGGTGATCAAGGAGACTTTGGTTATGTGCAAGGCCAACCTCAAGGGATGGCAGGTTGTAAGGACTCTCAAAATTGTCTTAAAAATACCCATAAGTGAAAACCCGGACCCCTGAAACCATACCTTACATAAAAATCAAGAAAAACAAAACTTATAGGTTTCAGGCGGGCCGCGTAAGAAACAAGGCATGTCTTACGCGGGCCGCGTCAACCCTGAGTTTGACCAGATAAGTATCCGGGCCACGTATTAACCACCTGTCAAGCCTAAGCCCATGACCATGCAAACCTATACGTAGACTGGGCGGCCACGCGGGCCGCATAAGATATAGATGATGGGTTACGCGGGCCGCGTAAGGCCCTAAATTCAGCTATAAATAGCCCGTCACTTGCACAATCCACTGGTGTCGAAATCTTTTCGTAAAAACGAATTGATAGTACTCTGAAGTCGAAATTTCATATATAATTAGCGAGGCGCTGCTCCGATACCGGGTATTAACTCGATCGCTGCTACGATTCAATGTCCGATCGATTAAACTATCCAATGGATGTTTAAGTGCTGCCCACATTAGGGTTTATGCTTTGTCATTTGTCGTTAATTCGATGGATGTTTAAGTATCGCACTTTGTCATTCGTAGTGAAGGTTTAATCTCGAGAGTTATCGTAAATGCTGTATTAGTTACTAACCGAGTTCGTGTGCATATTATTAAATTAGGTTATCAAGGCTAATCAGTAGGCTAAGCTCTGTTCATATTAAATCTGCAATGCGAGTCATTCTCTTTTTATCAAATTGCTTTACAAAACCTTAAATGTTTTCCAGTTATATTTTGCATTGATTAAGTCTTTGCTAATCTTAAGTTACTGGCAGTAGGTGGGGTATTGTGCACATTACTGTTGTTTTTATCACTTTAGGTGGGCGAGCCTAATTAGTGATATACGTCACTATTGGGTGACAGGACCGAATAATGATATGACCACAGTCATAGATCCGGTCGAGTGACAACTGAACCAGCTAATTATAAGATAAGGGGCAAATGTAAAAACTCTTAATGCTGTGAATGCAGTGATTAAGTCTTTGCCAATATTGAAGAAGCAAATATAAAAACTCTTAATACTGTAAATTATAACAAACGTGTCGTTTTATTAAAAAGAATGATTCACCAGTATTTCCCGCTGACAAAACATTTTTCAAACATGTTTCAGGTGATCTGTTGTGATCCAGGAAAAGTGCCGTGAAGCACTACAAGCTTAAGGAAGTGGCTCAATATAAAATAAAGAAACATGTTTTGTAAAATAAAGATTTCTCCTTGAAATCATATGATTGTAAATTACCGGGGTTCTATCCCGAGTTGTGAAATAAAAATTGCAGTTTTAAAAAGATCCTGAAGAAAACTTCTGCTGTCAAATAAATACCACGGGATTTTCTGTCCCGCGCCTCCTGAAACGGGTCAAACTGGGTCGGGGGCCCTGACAGAAAAAGGTGGTATCAGAGCCACTGATTTAAGCCAATTAAGTATTTAGAAAATACTTAATATTATTAATTGCTATTCTGTGCTTATGTGTTTTATTATTTGAATATTTGTGTACATTATGGGTAAGCAAAAGCTTTCAAACATCTATCTTAAATTAGATAGGTCATCAAATGAGAAGGGAAGTTCATTCCAAACAAATTCCTCAAAATACTTAACAGATCCTGATGAAGGAATATTTGTTCGAAAGACACACTATGAGGAACCACTTTCTCCTAATAAAAGAAGTTTAATTATTAGGAAAAGTCATGAGAAAATAAAGAAATCACGAGAGAAGAGAGTTAATCAGAAAACCCAAGAACTAGACAGTAATCCACCATGGGAAGACAAGTTAGATGAAAAATGGGCAGATCTTTATATGCTAGCCACTGTAGCAGTAAATGCAAATCTTTAAATATCTTTACTCAAGTTTTAGTATCCTTATCACCTACAAGCCAGAAACCTTATCCAGTAAATAAATAAGTTTACCGAAAACTCTAATATGTTTTAATTATCAGTTGTTCTTTGTATTAAATTAGTTATACGGTATGCAATAATATTTAAAGGTTATCTATGAAATTTTGTTATAAAATTTTAACTTAGTAATTTTTTTGTGTGTATTTTGCATATGTGCAAAACAGCATGAACGACTTGTCTGAAGCCCTTCAAAATCTAAATCTCTATCCTGTAAAAATAGAGGTTTCCAGAGATTTCAATAGGTATATACCCGACATAGAAGAACCTATGGAATTCAATGCTCCACCTCCGGAAAAACCTAAGCCTAAGAAAAGAAGGAGATTTGTAGGATGGAGGCGTGTGCGTAGAAGGAAACCTGCCGCTAGAAAGATTCCTAAAATAGAAAATCCCTTAGACAAAGGTAAGGGATTGAAGACAAGGAAGATTCTAGGCCACTGGAAATGGAATTTGGAGAAGGTTCTAGGCAAATGGAAATGGAGTTTGGGGAAAGTTCTAGACAAATTGAGGAGTTACCATTTCAGGAGGAATTAGATCGTGCACTGGCGAGTTGTTATATTGTCAGGCCTATTAACAATAATCTTTACCCTTATCCTGCTGAAAATCAAGTTCCAGTGAATTTGGAACCAGCAATCCCAGAACCTATAGTCCACACCCAACCTCTAGGAATGGACGAGTGGTGGACCAATGATTGGCAGTTCCAAAACCTGCTCAACAGTCCTTATTCCTTTCTCCCTCAGTTCGACCTGGAGCCTATACCAAACCCACCAATGAGCACTGAAAACTTAGCTGAACTCCGCCACTTTGGCGAAGAGCTGGTGGATGCTGGAAATAGGATCAGGGAAGTAGGAGAACAGATCTCCTGGAAATACGACGAGAGGGAACGTCGTTACTGAAAAAAAACCAACTGATGAGGGGTAGTTGAGTTATGAAACTATGGTTGTATAATAATAAAAGTAAACTATAATCTTGTAAAATAACCTAAAATAAAACTTTGTAAGATAATGGTGTGTAGTGACGCATATTATAAAATATATAAAATGGAATCGAGAAATCGATAGTTTTGGTTATATATGTGTTGTGAAATTTGTATGATTGTTTTATATAATTGTTATTTATTCGATACTAATAAATAATATATATTAATTATCAGATGGAAAACGCTAATAATGAACCAGTAAACGAGGTTAATCAATCTGAGCAACACCCAGAGGATCAATTTATGACTAGGCAAGATATAGAAAATATCGTTGCTCAAGGGATAGCCAATGTTATTCCAGCAATACTTGCTGCTGCCCAGAAACCTGTTGAACCTCAACAAATAATTCCTAGCAAACGTATTTCTGAAGATAATTTCAGTAATAGCATAAACGGAGGCGGTAATCATACTAATCACGATAATGAACCACGACAGGCTCCGCTCCCTAAGAAAATGAAAGCTGCAACGCCTGGTTGCACTTACAAAGAATTTCTTGCTTGCAAACCTGCTGAATTTGCAGGCAATGAAGGAGCGACTGCAGCACTGCGTTGGTTAGAGAAAACCGAGGCAGTGATTACAATAAGTAAATGTGACAAGGACGACAAAGTCATGTATGCGTCAAATCTTTTCAAAGAAGGGGCGCTAGAATGGTGAAATACAGTACTTCAAGCTAAAGGAAGAAATATGGCCTATGCCATGAACTGGGAAGAATTTAAGAGTCTTGTAGAAAGAAAATTTTGTCCCGAATATGAAAAAGATCAAATGGCGAATAAGTTCCTAAATCATCGAATGATGGGTGTAGATTGTCGCGGTTATACTTCGACATTCTTTGAATATGCTAGAGTGGTACCAACACTAGCTTCGCCAGAACCGGTACTCATTTCTCGCTATATTTGGGGATTAATTAGCGAAATCCATAACATTGTTAAAGCTGCGAGACCTCACACTATTGACGATGCTGTGGAATTAGCTAACACCCTAACTGACGAACTGGTACGCACAAGAGATGAAAACAGGAAAAAGGAACTGGCTCAGAAAATTACCCAAGGATTTCGTGCGGGTAATAATAGCAGTTTCAGGAGAAGAGGAACAGGGCAATCTTCAACTCCGCTGTTTTGCAAGAATTTCAGAAAGAAACATTACGGAAGATGTAATATAACCTGCAACTTTTGCAAAGACGTAGGACATCTCGAAGAAGACTGCAGAAAGAAAACAAGAGTCTGCTATAACTGTGGAGAAACATGACTTTTAAGACAGAATGCCCTAAGTTGGTTAAACCAGCAGACAATAAAGTTAAACCAGCTGACGGAACTACTAAGAAGAATGTTCGTGCATTCCAATTAACTACTCATGAGGCAGAACTCATTCCAGATATGATAACTGGTACGTTCTTAGTTCACAAGATTTACGCAAAAGTATTATTTGACTCTGGTGCAAACCAAAGTATTATAAATACTTCATTCTGCCAAGCTCTTAATTTACCCTTAACCCAACTTAGGCAGATTTTTACAGTTGAAACGGCAGACGGAAATTCTGTTAAAATAGATAAGGTTTTGCAAAAAGAAAATATAGAACTTTCAGGTCATAAATTTCATGCAAACCTATTGCCAATGAATCTAGCTGGGTTCGATGTGGTGTTAGGAATGGATTGGTTAGTAGCCAACCATACTCGAATCCTTTGTGATAAGAATTCTATAGAAATTCAGGCACCTACTGGGGAAATAATCATGATTACAGGAGATAAACCACGTAAACCCATGAAGTTCATATCAGTAATGAAAGTTGCTAGTTATGAACGAAAGCAAGGAATAGTATATATGATTTCAGTAATCATTAGTACTAAAGGTAAAGAACTTAAGGAGATTCCTGTAGTCTCAGAATACCCAGATGTATTCCCAGAGGAGTTACCAGGATTACCACCAGATAGGGAGGTAGAATTTAGAATTCATTTGATTCCAGGAACTACACCGATAGCCAAGGCACCTTATCGGTTAGCACCCACATAAATGTTAGAACTGAAAAAGCAATTAGATGAATTACTAAGTAAAGGTTTCATACAACCTAGTTCATCCCCTTGGGGAGCACCAGTGTTGTTTGTAAAGAAAAAGGATGGTTCAATGAGAATGTGTATTGATTATAGAGAATTGAATAAGGTTACAATTAAGAATCGATACCCATTACCTAGGATTGATGATCTATTCGATCAACTTCAAGAAGCTAGATACTTTTCTAAGATTGATTTACGCTCCGGATATCATCAATTGAAGGTACAAGAAGAAGACATACCTAAAACTGCTTTCAGAACTAGGTATGGTCATTACGAGTTTACAGTCATGCCCTTCGGGTTAACGAATGCACCTGCCGCATTCATGGACATGATGCATAGAATCTGTAAACCATACTTGGATAAATTTGTAATTGTTTTCATCGACGATATACTTATTTATTCCAAAAATCAGGACGAACATTGTCAGCACTTGCATGCACTCTTAACTTTGTTAAGAAAAGAAAAGCTTTACGCCAAATTCTCAAAGTGTGAATTTTGGTTGCAAGAAGTGCAATTCTTAGGACACATGATGAATCAAGAAGGTATTCATGTAGATCTTGCTAAGATAGAAGCAATTACCAAATGGAAGGTTCCACAATCCGCAATTGAAATTAGAAGTTTTATAGGTTTAGCCGGATATTATAGACGGTTTATTAAGGATTTTTCCAAAATAGCTGTACCATTAACTAAGCTAACCTGTAAAGCAGTTAAGTTTGAATGGGGACCTAAGCAAGAAGAAGCCTTTAGGATTCTAAAGCAAAAGTTAACAAATGCCCCAATCCTAGCTTTACCAGAAGGAACTGAAAATTTTGAAGTTTACTGTGATGCTTCAAAACTAGGATTAGGATGTGTGCTAATGCAACGCAAGAAGGTAATTGCGTATGCTTCAAGGCAATTGAAGAAGCACGAGGAAAACTATACAACTCATGACTTTGAGTTAGGCGCCATAATTTTTGCCCTTAAAATTTGGAGACATTATCTGTATGGAAGTAAGTTTACTGTCTATACAGATCATAGAAGTTTAAGATATATATTTGGGCAAAAAGAGTTGAACATGAGGCAAAGAAGATGGATGGAAATTCTAAGTGACTACGACTGTGATATTCAGTATCACGAAGGAAATGCAAATGTAGTAGCAGATGCCTTAAGTCGTAAATACCATGAGAAACAACGACGAGTTCGTGTTCTTAGATTAAATCTACAATTAGATTTAATGGAACAATTGAAGTATTTTCAAGAAACAGCAATCAATGATAATGCTGAAGGAATAAAGGGACGAATTAAAGAATTAGAACAAGGAGCTGATGGAATTTGGAGATTCCATAAAAGAAGAATTTGGGTACCTAAGTAGGGAGAATTAAGAAATAAGATTTTAGAGGAAGCCCATAAATCTAGGTATACCATGCACCCTGGAAACAATAAAATGTACCAAGATTTAAGAAATAACTTTTGGTGGATAGGAATGAAAAAGGATATAGCTCGATATGTTTCTAAGTGTCTTACTTGTTCACAAGTTAAGGCAGAACATCAAAAACCTTCAGGTCTACTACAACAACTAGAAATGCCTGTATGGAAATGGAAACTCATAACAATAGATTTTGTTACTAAGTTACCCAAAACCAGAAAAGGTAATGATGCGATTTGGGTAATTGTAGATCGATTAACCAAATCAGCTCACTTTCTACCTATGAAAGAAACCTTTAGCATGGAAAGATTGGCAAAATTGTATGTGGATGAAGTAGTATCTTTACATGGAGTTCCACTCTCCATTGTTTCGGATAGGGATAGTCGTTTTACTTCCCATTTTTGGACAAGTTTCCAAGAAGCAATGGGAACTCGACTAAATCTAAGCACGGCATATCATCCTCAAACAGACGGACAAAGTGAAAGGACAATCTAAACTCTAGAAGACATGCTCAGAGCATGTGTAATAGATTTTGGTGGAAACTGGGATGATCATTTACCTTTAATTGAATTCTCCTATAACAATAGTTATCATTCAAGTATTGAAACTGCCCCATTCGAGGCACTGTATAGAAGAAAATGCAGAACTCCAGTTTGTTGGGCAGAAATAGGAGAAAGTCAATTGTCAGGTCCTGAAATAGTGCAAGAAACAACCGACAAGATCACACAGATCAAGGAAAGATTAAAGACTACTCGAGATCGTCAAAAGAGTTATGTAGATAATAGACGTAAACCACTAGAATTCCAAGTTGGAAACAAAGTACTATTAAAAGTTTCTCCTTGGAAAGGAGTAGTTCGATTCGGTAAGAAAGGAAAGCTAAGTCCAAGATACGTAGGACCATTTTCAGTAATCCAACATATAGGACCAGTTGCTTATCGTTTACAACTACCAGAAGAATTAGCTGGAGTACATGACGTATTTCATGTATCCAACCTCAAGAAATGCCTATCAAACGAATCTTTGGTAGTACCTCTTCAAGATATAGAGGTAAACGAAAAATTAAAATTTGTTGAGAAACCTCTTCAGATAGAAGACAGAAAGGTGAAATTTCTCAAGCACAAACGGTTAGTGCTAGTTAAAGTCAAGTGGGATTCAAAGAGAGGACCTGAGTACACTTGGGAGCTGGAATCAGAGATGAAGCGAAAGTATCCTCACTTATTCCAATGAATCTCGAGGACGAGATTTTAATTAAGGTGGGGAGGATGTAAGGACTCTCAAAATTGTCTTAAAAATACCCATAAGTGAAAACCCGGACCCCTGAAACCATACCTTACATAAAAATCAAGAAAAACAAAACTTATAGGTTACAGGCGGGCCGCGTAAGAAACAAGGCATGTCTTACGCGGGCCGCGTCAACCCTGAGTTTGACCGGATAAGTATCTGGGCCACGTATTAACCACCTGTCAAGCCTAAGCCCATGACCATGCAAACCTATACGTAGACTGGGCGGCCACGCGGGCCGCGTAAGATATAGATGATGGGTTACGCGGGCCGCGTAAGGCCCTAAATTCAGCTATAAATAGCCCGTCACTTGCACAATCCACTGGTGTCGAAATCTTTTCGTAAAAACGAATTGATAGTACTCTGAAGTTGAAATTTCATATATAATTAGCGAGGCGTTGCTCCGATACCGGGTATTAACTCGATCGCTGCTACGATTCAATGTCCGATCGATTAAACTATCCAATGGATGTTTAAGTGCTGCCCACATTAGGGTTTATGCTTTGTCATTTGTCGTTAATTCGATGGATGTTTAAGTATCGCACTTTGTCATTCGTAGTGAAGGTTTAATCTCGTGAGTTATCGTAAATGCTGTATTAGCTACTAACCGAGTTCGTGTGCATATTATTAAATTAGGTTATCAAGGCTAATCAGTAGGCTAAGCTCTGTTCATATTAAATCTGCAATGTGAGTCATTCTCTTTTTATCAAATTGCTTTACAAAACCTTAAATGTTTTCCAGTTATATTTTGCATTGATTAAGTCTTTGATAATCTTAAGTTACTGGCAGTAGGTGGGGTATTGTGCACATTACTGTTGTTTTTATCACTTTAGGTGGGCGAGCCTAATTAGTGATATACGTCACTATTGGGTGACAGGACCCAATAATGATATGACCACAGTCATAGATCCGGTCGAGTGACAACTGAACCAGCTAATTATAAGATAAGGGGCAAATGTAAAAACTCTTAATGCTGTGAATGCAGTGATTAAGTCTTTGCCAATCTTGAAGAAGCAAATATAAAAACTCTTAATACTGTAAATTATAACAAATGTGTCGTTTTATTAAAAAGAATGATTCACCAATATTTCCCGCTGACAAAACCTTTTTCAAACATGTTTCAGGTGATCTGTTGTGATCCAGGAAAAGTGTCGTGAAGCACTACAAGCTTAAGGAAGTGGCTCAATATAAAATAAAGAAACATGTTTTGTAAAATAAAGATTTCTCCGTGAAATCATATGATTGTAAATTACCGGGGTTCTATCCCGAGTTGTGAAATAAAAATTGCAGTTTTAAAAAGATCCTGAAGAAAACTTCCGCTGTCAAATAAATACCACGGGATTTTCTGTCCCGTAGCTCCTGAAACGGGTCAAACTGGGTCGGGGGCCGTGATATAGGTGTTGGTGGAATGCCACAACAACAACAACTAATACCACAACATATTCGGCCAAGGCCACAAGGGCTACCAATGCAACGCCCTACACCATTGCAACAGGTTCGACCACAGAATGCACAACCACAATTCCAAAGGCCAATTCAACACCCACCGATGCCACAACAACAATTTCAACAACCATTCGCACCATAAGGGCATATACCAAGACCAATGGGTCCTATTCGTCCAAGGGGTCGGTTGGGTGTCCCAAGAAGGCATCTTAGAGAACATGCGAGAGGCATTGAAGCACATTTTAGGCCGGTAATTACTCACAACCCTTCACTGGTGGTTATTCCTCACAACAATCAAGGAAGAACTTTCGAAGTGAGAACTAATTCGTTACAAAGTTTGCCGAAATATAAGGGTCTAGCAATGGAGGAACCGTACTTTCATTTGGAGGCCATTGACTCGATTTGCAATACCCTTGGGAGTCAAGGTTTTTCGGCCGATGATGTCAAACTAGTCTTGTTTCAATTTTCTCTAGAGGACAAGGCAAAGAAGTGGTTCTATACTTTGCCTTCAGCATCTATTTACACTTGGGTGGAAATGCAACAAATTTTCCTAGATGAATTTTACACCGCTCAAAAGACCAATGATGCTAGGAAGGGGTTGAGGAGTTTCCAACAACAACAAGGTGAAATGTTTCATGAGGCCTTTGAGCGTTTCAATATGATGATCAAGAATTTCCCTCATCATGGAATTGAACTTTGGGAGTTGATGAATGATTTCCACGAGGGGTTAAGTGCTGAAGATGCTCGCGACTTAATGTCTATTACTGGTGGCACTTTTGGTACGAACTACGAGCAAGATGATTGGGAGTCTTTGGAGCAAATGGCAATTACATCAAAGAGGAAAGCTCAAGCATCAAGGAGAACACGACCGACCGTTACTCGAACACAAGTGCATGCGGTTGATGATGGTAATGTTCAAACCTCTAATCAAATTTATGATGTTTGTGCTATTTGCAATGAAATAGGTCATGCGGCTGAAAATTGCCAAGGAGTGGTGGAAGGGCAATATGAAGAAGTTCATGTGGTACAAGGTCAAGGAGGGGGTGGTAGAAACTACAACATGAACTCCAACACATACCACCCCGGGTTACGAAACCATCCTAATTTCCGTTATGGAAACGCGGCGAACCAAGCTAACCCAAATTTTCAAGGAGCTCAAGGTGATTTTGTGCCTCGCCAACAATACAATCAAGGGAACTATAGGGGTGGAAACAACTATGGGTACCAAGGGCAATCTCCACAAACGGGTCAAAGTGGTTCGGGTCAAACTTCATCAAGCAGAAATGAGATGATGGAGATGCTCAAGGCAATGCAACTAGAGATGCAGCGAAGAAATCAAATGGATGATGTTCGCATGCAAAAAGATGAAATCCGTGACAAAGCGATTCAGTCGTTGACCACTCAAATGGGTCAACTTGCAAGTGACGTGGCATTATTGAAGAAAGCAAAAGGTCAATTACCAAGTGACACGGTGATAAATCCCAAGAACACAAAAAGAATTAACATCAATGTGGTAAGCACCGCTCCAAATACTAAATTTAATAAAACATTGCTACCTTCTTCGTATCAAGTGAATGCAGGTTTGGAAAAAGATGCCGAAGTCGAGAATGATAAAGAGTATGGAGCGCCAATCGTGCCTATCCGAGTGGGGAAACTAAAAATTCCTCATGCATTATTGGATTATGGGGCAAGCATGAGTGTGTTACCAGGTGACCTATACGACATGTATGATTTTGGTCCGCTTCAGGATGTAGACACCATGGTGAGTTTGGCGGATGAAAGTTGGAGGCGTCCACGGGGAATTATTAAGAATGTTATGATTCGGTTGGGAGAATTCGAATACCCGGTGGATTTTCTGGTCTTAGATTATGCTACTACCAAGATGGCGTCGCAACAAAGGGTGATTTTAGGTCGACCGTTTCTCTATACGGCAAATGCTCAAATCGATTGTAGAGAAGGAATCATTACCATGACCGAAAAGAACCGTAAGTTGTCATTTGATGTTCAGACTAAGATGATTAGTTATGATTTTGTTGTGGCGAAGGATAGCGGGTTTAGTGAAAAGGTGTTTCAAAGAATGAAAAAAAAATCACCCACCGGACCGTGAAGAAAAACATATGGGTTCAAGCAAGTCTGTATTTGATTACCCACCGAGTCGAAACGAGACGGATGCATTTTGCTCAATGGCACGAGGAAGTGATGGAGATGGCATGAACCGTTTCTTTGAGCCACCATAAATGGGGGTGGTACGGTCTGGCTGAAGACCTGAAAACTTAGCGCTGCTCGAGAGGCAACCCGAGGTTTTTTCACTGATCTTGTTATTTCTTTATCTTTCTATGTTTCAGGGCCATGGCGACATTCAAGTGTGGGGAAGATGTACGGATATTTGGGTGAAGGTGGTGATAGGAAGTCGGATTATTTACAATATCTATTGTGCCAAACTTTACCAGGTCAATGTACTTTTTCCTTAGACTTGTCATGTTCTTTAGCTTTGAAATATTGTTAGTTTATTAGTTTGCTTTTGTTTATAAAAATTAAAAAAAAAATCCAAAAAGAAATTAGTGGTTTGAGATTTTGAGCTTTTGGGTGATGTTGAAGGGTTTAGCGATCAAGTCTTCCCAAAACCATACATTGGGGTCAATGTATCCCAAGTGTGGGGATGGGGGGAAATTTTGAGGTTTTTAAAAAATTTTAAATCAAGCAAAACATTGTGAGAATTTGAACACCTTGGATTACACCCGAATGATGCACCGGCAACCCTTAATTACCTTTTTCTTGGTGAGAGTTGAAGCCACACTTGTAAATAAATAAAACTTGTCTTTGATGAGAGTGGCTACGGGTGGGGGTGCATTAGAACTTGTACATT